>JAUBOC010000077.1:15920177-15934939 GCA_032275365.1 Anablepsoides cearensis
CTCAATATCAGCAGGTTCATGAGGATAGGTGAATTTGGCCTTGGCGGAGGTTTGCACTCTCTGAGTGCTTCTAGTTAATCATGTTTTTATTTTATAACCATTGAAGATTTTTGTACCAATGTGTTGTACGTGTTTAGGTATATTTATTTATTTATTTATTTTTACATAATGAATTTTTATCACGTCAACAGGAGGATGGATCAGAGGTCGGAGTGGGCGGGGCCCAAGTGACGGGCTCAAATACCAGGAAGCACATCCTGCAAGTTTCCACTTTTCAGATGACCATCCTCATGCTCTTCAACAACAGAGAGAAGTCTACTTTTGAGGTTCAAAACTCAATACTGTCACACACATACATATTAGCATTATGTAATCTTACAAGTGTGTCAATTTGAATTTAGTCTCTTGGTTTAACAGGGAAAGGTTTTTGTAAAATAACATTTAAACAAAACAAGTCACCTCAGCTGTCTGTACAGAAAGGATTAAAGGGATGGTGTTTGTTTTTTACTTATTAAATAGTCCTGGACATGTATCAATAAAAGCAAGAACGGCTTATTTGTGACTTAAATAAAAACAAAATATTTTCTTGCTCAACATATTATTTTTCTCATGTTGGGTATTCAAGGTTTTTCAGGTGGTATTTACAGCTTCAAACAAGCTAGTTTATTTTTACAATTTCTATCAGTCTTCTCTAATAACCCCCCCCCCCCCCCTCCCAAATTATAAAGAAGTTTTAGTTCACAAAAATATTTTGCTGTGTAAAGGACAACTTGCAAAGAATTGTTTCACTGTCTTCACCGTGCAGGAGATCCAGCAGGAGACGGATATCCCAGAGAGGGAACTGGTGCGAGCGCTGCAGTCTCTGGCCTGTGGGAAACCCACACAGAGAGTTCTCACCAAGGAGCCCAAGTCCAAGGAGATTGAGAACGGACACGTGTTTACAGTCAATGACCAGTTTACCTCTAAACTGCACCGGGTCAAAATCCAGACAGGTACACTAAAATACCAAGTTCCTCTACGCTTCTGTAAGATTAAAAACTAAAAGGTGATGTTTCATTTTGTAATTATTGTGCTTTGTTTTACCATATTCAGTGGCTGCTAAACAGGGAGAGTCGGATCCGGAGAGGAAGGAGACGCGGCAGAAAGTGGACGACGACAGAAAGCACGAGATTGAAGCTGCTATTGTTCGCATCATGAAGTCTAGAAAGAAGATGCAGCACAATGTTCTAGTAGCAGAGGTCAGTCTGCTGATATATGGTTGCTTTTGAGTTTTAAAGAGCAGCTAAAGGTTATTTAAGCTTAAAAATAATACTAAATTAGTTCATTTGATTCCATACTCTTTATAGTAAACCATCTGAGTAGAGTTGAGCTTTGTACTGTCAGGAAACTCTCCTATACCAGTTTGAAGGGTTTAGTTAAAGTATATAAACAGAATGATGACAGGATGGAAAGAAACTGATTTCTACTGTTTTGTCTCTGCAGGTCACACAGCAGTTGCGAGCACGATTCCTTCCTAGTCCTGTAGTCATCAAGAAGCGCATAGAAGGACTCATTGAAAGAGAATATTTGGCACGAACACCAGAGGACCGCAAAGTATACACTTACGTAGCATAACGAGTGAATTATTTGAAAGCTAGCATCATGTTGAGCTAACTGAGGGCTTTGTTTTTGTGGACTGCAATGTGTTTGAATGAACATGTTAGTGCTGTCGTCGATGATTCTGGGAAACACTGGGAAGCCTAAACTTTCTTCCATAATAATGTGTTTAAAAAAAGAAAGAAAAATGAAAACGAAAAAAAAATCATGCAAGAGACGGCGAAGTTTTCTAGCAATATTAGATTTCTTCTGCTAAAAGATGTGCAAGGAGGGAGAATCTAGTTTTGTAAAAAAAAAAAAAAACTAAAAAAAACAATGTTTTTTCTTGTGGCCTTTGAAGAGAACTGGGTGAGCCTTTTTGCCGGTTTATTTCACTGTCAAGAACTCATAAAGCAAACACAAGGCTACGTGGAGACCAAGAAAACAATTGAACTCACTCCCCTGTTTTTAAATGTCGATGTGTTCTGTTTGTGTTCGTGGCACAATGATGGCTGTACAGATGGTGGACAGTCTCTGCCTTTTCCTCCTAGAGGATTTTTACACACATAAAGCAAAGAATGAAGTGTTGGCTGGTACAGACCTGCTTTATGACGGCAGTAAAGTACATTTTGGAGATTTGAGAAACTGATCAAGTTGCTTAAGTTATCTGTTTTGGAGGGATTATTTTATATATAAATACAGTGCACCTCACTCAGCTGAACTATATAATAAATGCCATTTCAGTCATTTCACCAAGTCTGTACTAGTGTCCAGAGAGATTAAGGGCTGTTGGTTAAACATGTATTTTTAATGGGTCAGTCAGGGGAATAAGACCTAAAACTCTTATCAACGCTTGGTTCCTCATGGCACTTTTCTGTTTCATTGAAGGCCTGTTGTATGATCAGCCAAAAAATATATATATTCTTTTTGAAGGTTTCTCGTGGTGCAGGTTTCAAAGAGGACTTTATTTTCCTTCTTGACTTCTTTTTGAACAGGTGAAGCCAGTTTAGCACCATGCTCTCTAATATGTACAAATTGTAAAATAATTGTACTCACTGCAATGGTGGATTGTACAGGGCCTTGTTTTCATCATATTAAATGTAGAATTACAGAAAATTTAACACAAACTTCTTCTTTCTTTCTTTTGAACACTGAGCATCAGATACGAGACTCTGTGACCACAACAAGAACTCAAATTAAATGCAAAGCTGCAAAGCAAATTTTCTGTGCTCAGAAGAACGTGGCAGGAATCTTGAGTGGGTTTATTTCATTTTTGGAAATTCACTTGAAACTTTTTACCCTTTAGTTTATTATAAGACTAACATTAAGATGTTTAAATAACAAGATTATTTTTGGGGCATGAATATATCTTTTTCTGTGCAAATGGAATGTTTAACAGTATACTGAGAAGTGTTTAAAATATTTACTGTTCGACACACAGTGGACACCCTTTTTGAAAGCTAAAGTCATGGAAATAAAAGCTAGTCGAGTCAACATTTTCTAAAGTTAGAAAATACTAGATTAATCATATGAAGTAATAGTTTTTTTTATGTAAACCTTTAAAATGAGTCAAATATGTAACAAGCAGATTCAGTGACTGGCAGGACTAAAAGATTACATTCAAACCTGTGAAAGTAATCTTCATTATTTAATATAAATCATTTTCATCAAAATATAAAGTGGGTAAACTTTTAGGCAACAATAGTACATTTGTGTTAAAGAAAAATGATCTGAAACGTGTAAAATTCTATTCATAAGTGCAAATATGAACTACTTTTTGTGTTTTTACCTTGCAATCAAACAAAACTTGGAAAAAAGTCAAAGTGCAACTTATGATGGTCAAAACAAATTATCTGCTGGGGAAAATGATTTGTATCAGAAAGTTCTGTTTGACAATTTAAAAGATATGCTTTGGATCTAACATGTCAAGTCAAAAACAACTCTATTACAGGAGCATTTACTGTACCTGTCTGATGATTTCCCTACTGTTATGTCCTTCCTGTGAATATGAATACTAAATCTAAATCCTGTTTAACTTCTCAAAAAAATTTCTCTCAATTAGAAAAACTAAATAAATTGTATTTACATGCATTTTGTTGCACTAAAACATTTGTTTGGGTTGCATTTAGCTCTGTTCACATTCGAAAGATGGAAAGTTGTGGGGATTACAGGTTATGACAAATAAATCAATGTTTGGTTTATTTCATGGTTAGTAAATATTGAAGGGTTTATATTGGACTGGGCTAGTTTCTGGGTTTGTCATACCTTTTCTTCCCACATAGTTTAATGCAACAAGGATTTTAAGGGAACAATCAGAATTGTAAAGTAACTAAGTACAAATACTTTGTACTAAAGTAGAAAATTTGTCTATCTACTTGAGTAATTATTTTTCAGTCTACTTTATATATATATATATATATATGAATGAAAATCTAGCCACTCATTTTTACTCAGTACGTTTAAGATACTTAAAGATTTTTACTCAAAGTAATTTTATGGTAAGAGACTTGTACTTTTTCTCAAGTATCACTTTGAGGAATATTATACAACACTGGGAAAAATGTGTTTAATTCCCAGGGTAAAGATCCTTCCCTGCTTATTTAAATATGTCCAGCCCGTCTGGTCTCTGTTCTTTGTCTTATTATTGTCAGACTCCTGCCATCTGCTCTGCTTATTGTTATTATTATTATAGGCAGCTTTGGATTTAAAGCAGCTTTAGCTCTGCTGATTCTCTTTGCCTGCATATACTGTCTGTAAACAAATTACACTGCAGAGATTCTTCTGGGCTCTAACAAGGAGTATATTTTGTGGCATTTTCAGAAAACATTTTTACGTTAACAGTGTTGGGTTCCCTGGTGACGTCAGTGTCCCAGTAACGTCCCAGTCCCCCCCGCTCCTCCTCCTCCTCCAGCAGGGATGTGGAAACAAATCAAACGGGATGCTGCTCGGCACTTTGAATTCAGGTTGTAATAAAAACAGCTCCGGCTCTTCGCTCGGAGCTCTGGCCCGAACGTGATCCTTTGTACCCGGACGATGTGGCGGAGTGTGACCGTGCTGCAGAGAGCCGACGATGGGACCGTGGACTCCGGAGCAGAAACAGCAGAGTGAGTTATCGTCTCTGCGTTAGCTTCAGGCTAACGTTAGCTTCTCAGCAGCAGCCACAATGGAAATTCAGTTTGACCCAAAATACAGCACAATATGATTAGTTTGACACGTGGAGCTGGCATTCTAAATATCAGCTGTCTTATTTGTCTTTACTTTACTTTTATTCGAGTCAGTTCTTTCATTGTGAATAAACTTTTTTTTGGCTCTTGCAAGCTAACAACAGATCAAGTGTTGTCATGGCGACCAAAGTCAACGGGCAGGTTTCCAAAGCAACCACCACAAGATGGAGACAGTCTCTTCAGTCCTTCATGTGCTGCTGATGCTGCCTCATCTTTTCTTTCTCTTTTTCTTTTTCAGATCTGACAGGAGCAACGTCTCGTCTGCCAGTAAGTTCTTCATAACTCACAAATCAAATCAAACTTTATTTATAAAGCGCGTTTCATGCACAAAGCAGCCCGAACAATGTGTTTTCAATTAAAGCATAAACAGCTGTGCACAATCATACAACTGTAAAAACACTCATTACAAACCTGCATGTGCTTTTGTGAAATACGTTTGTTTAACAATAGGAATAGTGTGGATTTAAAGCTATAATTCGTCCCTTAGAGGAGTAAATCTTTCAGCTTTTGACCCACATAATACCAGCAGCAGAGAACTGAGCTGCTGTTGGATCAGATTGTTTTCACTTCAAATAAACAACAGCATAGTAACATTATTTATTACACTCTTTTTGTCTATTTTAAGTGCACTAACTTTACTCTTTTGTAACAACAAAGGCAAAAAAAAATGTTGTCATTTTTTATTGTAATTAATTCAGAAAATCTTTTCAGGACCCCTCCCTGATGTTCGGGACCCACCCCAACTTTGGGAACCACTGCCTTAGAGCACAAGGACCAAAGATAGCTTTAGCTTTTGCTGAGTCAGTAGGTTCTGAGTGGTCTGACTAGTGCCATTTGTGTGTTCTAGTGTCTTTTTAATGCTTTTTATACAAGTAATTTAAATTGATTCCACTCAGTGTTGTATAAAGTACCTCAAAGTGATACTTGAGTAAAAGTACAAGCATCTTACCATAAAATTACTTTGGTAAAAGTTAAAGTCTCCTCTAAGAATATTACTTGAGTAAAAGTCTTACAGTATATTTTGTACTTAAGTATTAAAAGTAAACTTCTGACATAAAATGTACTGTAAGTAATAAAAGTAAAAGTATTGAGTAAAATTATTATCCAAAATGACATTTATCAGGAGGTGATATACTCTCTCAAAATGTTTTTCTAAAGGTCAAAATTACTATAATGTCATATAAAAATGTTAATGTTAAAAATTTAGGATGCACCAGACTACCTTTCTCAGCTTGCTTTTATATATATCCCCATTATATGTCTTCAAACCCAGCCGGTCGAGGCAGATGGCCGCCTGTCCTGAGCCTGGTTCTGCTGGAGGTTTCTCCCTGTTAACAGGGAGTTTTTCCTCTCTGCTGCTGCCGGTGTGCTGCTCAGGATGGGAGAGTGAAGATTTGGCGCAGTCTGTTTAGATTTATTGTTTTTTTTTTTTTTTGTTGTTTTTTGTACAGTGCCCTGAGACAACAATTGTTGTGACTGGGGCTGTATAAATAAACTAAATTGATCTAACCTCAATTAAATTAACTCTGTTCAGGAGGCACAGTTTATCAGAATAGCAACGAGCCTTAAATAGGAGTAACAACTTTCTACTTATTAGCTTTTTTAAAAATGTTATGAGTAGAAAGTACAGATAATTGTGTAAAAATGTAAGGAGTAAAAGTAAAAAGTAGGCTGAAAATTAATTTTCTTATGTAAAGTACAGTAACAAAGTATTTGTACTTAATGGAATCAGAGTTGTAAAGTAACTAAGGCCATGCTATCATAGACCTATTCACTTCAGTTTCATTAAAAAATAGGGATGCACCGATATGAAAATTTCAGCCGATATCGTTATCTGATATAATTATTGCCGTTATGGCTGATAACTGATATTACACAAACACACAAATTATATTATACATGTACGCACAAACACACTTGGGTCTTTTTTTGATCCTGTAAATAAAGAACCAGACCTCTGACATGGCTCTACTTCAGTTATTCTTGGCTGTGCAGCATCAAAATCACTATCATGATCAAACAGATGCTGCTCAACCAACCATCTCCTCTCCCAAAACAGAAACACAAAGCTAAAAAGTGGGAAATCAATATCGGACGTTAATATCTGCCCAGTTTTACATATTGATCAAACTTTATTTCTCAGACAAAAATGTGTCCACAACATAAAAAGAGAAAAAAGAAAAAAAATATTGGACCAATACCGATATTAATGCTGACATATTGTGCATCCCTATTAAAAAATAATCTCAAACAGATCCATACTTTGTGTGAAGCTGTCTGCCTTGTCTGGTTGCGTTTGTAGGGGTCACGTTGAGGAGAGAAGATGTGAATAATTTCCATGCATGGTGTTTGTGTGTCACCTCAGTGGAGCTCGTGGCCAGACAGCAGCAGCAGCAGCTCCAGCAGATGAACCTGCATCTTCTTGCCAACCCTGGAGACTCTCTGCTGCTGCAGCAGACACTGGACCGCCTGCTGCACTGGCTGTGCCCCAGCCTCCGCATCTTCCACGTGTCAGAGAGGGCCTCTCCTTTCAGAGCTCACACCCACCTGTGTCTTGTGTCAGGTGGGGATTTGTAGTCTAGAGTCTTGCTCTGCAGTGTGCTGTAGATGTCTCCACACACTGATGAAGTCATGTCTTTTTGACCAGCCTTGTTAGGACCACACATCTGAAAACACACAATCTATTTACCGTTTGGATAAGCAAATTTTTTCTTGTGGAAAAAAACAACTACACTTTTTAAAGAAAAATGATTGAAACTTACATTTAGGATTTAGAGCTATTCAGAATCATGTTTATTTTTGTTTGCCATTAACTTAATTTCTCCAAAAATCCCAGGCTACCCGTCTTTGGCCATCACTTTCTTCCTCCATGAGGCGTACGGAGAGGAACGAATCCTCAAAGTGCTGGACTTCTTCCAGCGGCCGCCCTGGCAGTACCATCACACCGAGAGCTGCGGCGGCCGGACCGGAGGGGTCCACATCACGGCCAGCGGTTTGTCCTCCAACGCCCCGCTGCGGCCCTACCTCCTGCCAAGCAGAGACTTCTACAGCCTGGGCGCGGGGATGCCTGTGTGGGGGGTGCGACCCGTGCACTGCGGGGGAGAGATCCTGCGTGTCACTCTGTTCAGCAGCTACGACAACTACGAGGACGCCGTGCGGCTCTATGAGACTGTGCTGCAGCGCCCGGCGGAGGAGCAGAAGATGGGATTCTGCTGGTTCACCGTCCACACGGGTAAAACTTTTCAGCTGACACATTTGTTCATTTTCACACGTGTTAACGTCTTAAAATGTTTGTTTATGAATTATTATGTGTTTCAAACAGTTCTAAAGAATAAAGAAATATAACTTTTTCTTTTCTTTTACTTTTAAAACCAAGTACTGATATATTTCTTTATTTGTCCCTCAGATCATCCATCTGTTTAGTCCTGCTTGGTTACATTTCTGCTTGTTGTTCCTCTGCACGCAGAGCCAGGTCTGTGCCTTCAGCTGGCTTTGAAACAGCTGTCTCCAGGGGTCCGTGTGGAGCCGTGCAGCTCTGCTGTGCTACAGTTCAGTGTGGAAGAAATTGGCCAGCTAGTCCCACTGCTGCCCAACCCCTGCACCCCCATCAGCACCACACGCTGGCAGACAGAAGACCTGGATGGTAACAAAGTTCTCTTTCAGGTAAGAGCAGCTTACTCTGTTATTTAACCGTCTGTTTTTTAAGAAGTGTTATTTGTAGATTGTTTGAGTTTTGTTATATCATTCAGAACAACATCATAAAAACTTTTTTAAAGTCTGTTTTAAAGGGAAGGTGTTATTCAAAAATGACTTTTTTGAGCTTTATTTTATGTTAGAATGTCATTCTCTCATCAAAAAACACACCCAAAGTGTTGCATTGACTCATTCATGTTTGAGAAATCCTAGATTCTCATGTGGAGCTGCCTAAATGCTTGCTGGTATAAAGCACTGCCTATTTGTACAAAGCTCCTCCCACCCCACAGAGCACCCTTCCCCTAAAGCGCTGTTTGAAAACATGCTGAAATGGGAGTATCTGAAATGGTAGGAAGTTCTTAAAGAGACAAAGGCCAATTCAAGGCATTTAGACAGGCTGAAGTCTAATTTTTTTATATATATACAGCGTTTTTATAACAACTAAGGGTAACATAGCTACTTGATTATAGAATGGAACTATGTGCCTGGAAAATACATAAAACCCTTTAAAGTCGGTAAGTTAGAAGAAAAAATAGTCAGGCTTACAGATGTGACTTTAACTAAAACTACATTTTCACAGCTTGATGACTGGATCTGAGTTTTTGTAGCACAATAATGGGATGTTTTCAGTGAACTGTGTATCAGTTAAAGCTTTTCCATTGAAGGACAGCCATGATGCACTGATGCCACATGAGAAGCAAATACTTCCAAGTATTATACTAAGTACTTCTGCTGCTGTTCCTTGTTAAACCAAACCTGTCATTCAACATGATTATATGTTTTAAAGACATACATTTTATCACTAAAGGTACTGTCAGACTATAACGTTTTAGACAAATTTCCACTAAATTACTAATAAAAGTTAGAAATTAAATCAATTTATTGTCATTACAGTATGTATACACCTAAAAGGGCCTTCCAGATGATTATTTTTAGTTCCATCTTTAACATAGAGGTCTCCAAACATTTCCTTGTCTACAACATCATAGTGTGTCAGGGCCTTTAAAAATAAAAACCTTATCAATGTTATATTAGCAGTGATGTTAACTTAAAAAGTGTGATGTGTTTGTTGAACCTTTCAGAGAATCTAACTGTCAGATGTTTGAATGTCAGATCTGTCCAGTTTAACCAAATTCTTAGTCCTGTTGTAAATCCTAATCCCTCTCCTCCTGTTCTTATATTCTGAAGGTGAAAACCACAACCCAACCTCAGCGACCCCTGACCTGCGCGTTCCCCCCGACCTGCCTGAACGTGTCCCCTCGAGGGATTCAGCTGCGGAGCTCCGGACAGAACCACAGCCTGTCCTCCTGCAGCCTCACCGCTCCTCTGTCCTGGCAGTCCCACAGGCAAGGTCAGAATCTGATTCATTTCTGTTTATTATCAGACACACAGTTCATAACTCCTATCAAATGATCATTTTATGGAAACAATAGTATTCAAAACCAGAATCAGAACTAAAATAATCTTTAAAAAATAAAATAATGGTTTACAAGCAGTTAAACTGAACATGTGTTCACTTTTTTATTCAGTTTCTTTACCAGGTTTTAGTCTGGAAAATAACTTTTCCAGATTTAAACCTTTTTTCTGAATTTATTTTACCTTCAAAAAATATAAATATGTTAGTGTTACACCATGAAATCTACTTTGCATTGTTTATATTGTTTGTTTAATGCAGTCTAAAATAATTCTTAAAAAGTAAAGTTAAAATATTTGCAGTTTGCAATTTTTTTATGTAGACACAAAAAAAAACACAATATGTAGTTTATTTAGTTTAGTGTAACAAATGTGACCAGTTTTGTCTGTGGCTCAGGTTAGTTGTGATTGGTTGTTGGCAGGACGCAGACCGCGCAGCGAGCCCCTCCTGGAGAAACTGTATGCAGGAAGTGGAGGAGCAGAGAGTCTGGGGTCAGGGAGCTGCTGCAGCACTCCTCCTGGAAGCTCCTGCTACTCGTCTCAGCGCAGCAGCCCAGCTCAGCTCTCGTCCTCCACTCACCCCGACTCCCCTCTCCGCCCGTCCATCACCCGTTCCCTCTCCCGCCTCCTCCTGGAGGAGGACGAAGAGGAGTCTGAGACCAACGTGGACACGGGAGTCGCCGTCTCTCCTCTCTGGGATGACGCAGTGAAAACAGTCACTCGTTCCTCCTCCGTCCAACTTTTAAAGTCCGTTCCCTCACAGAGACCTGCAGCAGTTGGAGCTTCATCAGTTGAGAACTTGGCCAAAGAGCTGATTGAACGTTTGCCTCAGACTCACATGAACCCCCAGAAGCCCGCTGGGATGAGGGCTTCCGGTGGTTATGAGGAGGCAGCTTCAGAGAGCAGGACTGCTGAGCAAAGCTCTTCAAACAGGCTCCTGGCAGAGAGCAGGACTTCTGCTGAGCTGCTGACACCTCACAGCAATCAGGAGCCACTCCATGAGTTCTTCATCTGACTTCCTGCCTCCATGACGCAGGCTGTGATCAGAATCAGAGGCTGCAGCAGCAGAACCTGAAGACACTTGTTCCTTTATGTTCCACAACATCCTCATCATAATAATAATAATAATAATAATAATAATGGTCCAGTCCAAAAACCCAAACGAGATTATGTCATTAAAGAGTAAAGCTTATTTTATATTTAGATTTGCTGTAATACAGCGTAGCCCAGAAAAACTTTTAAAAACTGTTAAACTGATGCAGTTTCGGAGTATAGAGCTTTTGTTTTTAACTCTGCTAGGGTTTTAACTAAGTGAAAACCCCTGAAGTAACTTCAGCAGGCAGAATAAATTGTTTCAATTATTTAAAATGTTCGCGTGTTTCAAAGCTTTTAAACACAGATAACACTGGCACATTATGAAAGGAAAGATTTTTTTAATTTTTCCTGCTCATATTGAAATTCATGTAAACACAAAGCAATTACCGGTATGTTTTAATTATTTTCTAACCAACCCTTAAAATGATGCAATTTTTTTTAAATTGTTGTTAATTAATGCATGTTTTATATTAAATGTTTGGTACATTTTAGTTTCAGTGAAATTGTTTAATTCTGTGTTTTTCAACCCTGGTCGTCAAGCCACACTGCCCTGCAGATGTTTCCCTGCTTCAACACAGCTGATTTCAATTGGTAACTGATTGCAGCTCAACAAAAGCCTGTTAATCATCTGAATCAGGTGTGTCAAAGCAGGGAAACCTCAAAAACACGCAGGGCAGTGTGCCTCGAGGACCAGGTTTGAAAACCACTGGTTTAATGGTTATTTTTCATTTTTTTTTAATCTCAGGATGTTTTCAGACAAGATTAAAGGAAAACATCAGTGGTGATTTTTGTTTTTCTGTTTTATTTTGTTGTTTGATCTGATCAGATGACTCATGTGTCTCAGAAGTATGTGAATCATGAAATGTTAAAGAACCCCGTAACAGTCGCCCCTGAAATACCTTTTTATCTTTTGAAAGAGTGTCAAACTAAACGTTAGTACCGGAGAAAGCTGTCTCGTTTTCAAAATAAAAGCCCCCGGTGGAACAAAGACTGTTAATTCCTATTAATATTGGAATGTTTCTTTGCTATATTTTTTGTTCACACAGATTAGAAATCTTTAGGTTTTCTGCTCTCACACGATCTACTTTCTTCCAATGAAAAAAAATCTCTAATACTAGTTGGTTTTTATCAGAAACTACATAAATGAGACTGTAATTACACACACACAGGGACATGATTGCTCTCAGTAGTATAAATATGTGCTTGTAAATGTATAAACATAGTGTTGGACTAGTCTGAGCCAGGCCACTGCTGCATTGAAATTCAATGTTTAAAGTCTTATTGCACGTTTAATGTTCCAGCGCCCCCTGCGGGTCAGAGGAGGTGGTTGTTCTCTGGAATGTTGCTGCAGCCAGTCCAGCTCAAGTCCTGAGCCCACTGGCCCACTCTGGTGACCCGGACCTTCACGGGGTCGAACCTCCAGAACCGCTGATCCCTGAACAGGTAGAGGCGTCCGTCTTTGTGGGTCAGCGCCCCGTTGGACCCCTGTGGGACCCCCTTCCAGTCCGTCAGTCTGCGGGGGTAGTAGGGTTCTTGGCGCAGAGTTCTGAGGTTGAGCACGTGGTAGCGGGCGCCCTTGAAGAGCACCATGTGACCCAGCGGGGCGTAATAAAAGGCGCAGTCGGGGTGGCGAGGAAACTCGCTGCTTTTTACGGGGAAACCCGGGTCCAGGAGGCTGCCTGTGTAACGCCACATCCTCTTCCCTGAAAAACATCAAACAACCAAGATAACTTTTCATTTTGCACTTTTAAATGTAAAACAACCCAAAGTGTTTTTATTAAAAGTAATCAGTTCACAAAACAGGGGGCGAGGCTGCTTGGACTCACTGTTTTATGAAAATGAGACGCCCTGCGTGTGAGCAGTGATTTATAGAGAAGAAATGATGCCTTGGCAGAGCATCAGTATGAAACTGAATAAACTCTGAGGGTTTTGGCCCTCAGGAGGAAATTTAGAAACTTAAAACAATTTAATAATCTTCATCATAAAAGGATGACGCTAATTAAAATCCACAGCTGACACCTCAGTGCAGCTTGTTCTTTTATAAAAACCACTTTGCTCCTTAAAAAAAGCCCCACAGTCTATTTTTGGGCCTTTTTTTTTTTAATCCGACACGTGAAGCTGACCAGAAAGTCTTTAAAAGGAAGCGAGAGTCTAATTAATGAGATCAGTGAAGCGGCACCTTTGAAAAAATACCACTTGGAGTCCAGCGGGGAGAAGGCGGCAGCCTCGACGGCCTGAGGGAGGCCGGGCCAGCGCTGACGGAGGGGCAGGGGTCCGCTCATGCTGCCTGCAGCCGACACCGTCCAGAACACGCTGCCACGAAACACCAGGACTGTCCTGTTCTCATCTGGATACACAAGATGCAAGAAAAGCTTAAGCATAAACTTAAAAAAAATGATAGTTATGCAGGCGGGAGGATTTTTTTTTTTTGTCTGTACCCAGAGTGATGGCATCAAAGACCCCCCGACAGTAAAGAGGCAGCCCTGGGGTCCGAAGCTCTGTGAACTCCCACTCCTGCAGCGCGGCGTGCAGCACCTGACCCGGCAGCCTCACCAGGCGGTTCCCCAGCGGTTTACCTGAATCATTTCAAAACAACACAGTTAACACTGTGTGAGGATTTCCATTAACGCTTAAACCCCACAGGGACTAAAACAAACAGATTCAGTGGATTACAGAAAACCTTTCATTTGTTTTCTAAATGAGGCAGTATGGGAACAAAGATTAAACAGGACAGTCAGTATTAAACAAGCCTGGGACAATGTTAACATTTAAATTGTCCTTTCCAGGATGTGGCCAGGCTCATGTATACTGACAGATAACATTATACAACACCGGAAATAAACACAAGGCGCATAGATAGAGCGCACACTTAAACCCTGACCAGACTGGGTTTTATTTTAGTGGTCCTAAAACTAAACTCTCACTGCTGTCCTCACACCATGCAGAATGAACAACAAAACTGAGAGCTAGATGTAAAAAACAAACATGGCTTCAGACATGATTTGATGAAGCTTGACTGTGTTGGAGAAGGACAAGATCAGCTTCAGGAACATTAGACAGCACAGTGGATCAGAGCGTGAAGGTTAGATAAGGTCTGATTTCACTAAACGGAGGAACAGCTCCCACGTTTTCATCAGGGAGAAGTCCAGATCCTGTGTGTACTGTATTATATAGCTAAAGTGAGCTAATTCGTCATGTTTAAAAATGAATAAATAAACACAATCTGAGTTCTATCATGAAGCTTGTTTCCTTTCTGAAAGCTCACGTCTGCGCGGGACGTGACCGGCTCCATCTTTGATTTATTTGATTTTATTAATCAGAGGAAGCAGAAAGACGATGCCGCTTTCCAAAGTTCTCCATAAGTCCGTCATGTCTGAGCTCGTGCCACAACAAGATATCAGTTTATGGTTCAGTTTTTGTGTTGCGTGGTAACTAGAAGGTGTGGCTGAAGCTAATGTTTTTAAAGCTCAGCCTAAAATCTCTGGCCATCCCACTAAATTTAGAAACGTCTTCAAACATTTGTTGCACAAACATTACTGGCACTAGGGTTGGGCATCGAGAATTGAGAATTGATTGGAACCGGGACAAATGTTTCAATTCTCCCAGAATCGTTCGTACTTTAAAATTTCGATGCCTAGTTTCAATACCTACTCCACCAACTGTAAGAAGAAGCAGCTCAACAACCACAAAGAAAAAAACCCTGGTGAGCTGCCGAACACCAATTTGAGTTGGTGTTCAGACTCAAATTGTCAAATTAAGTGA
>JAUBOC010000077.1:15950755-15964693 GCA_032275365.1 Anablepsoides cearensis
CGATTATTAAATTAGTCGTCGATTATTTTAATAATCGATTAGTCGTCGATTAATCGACTAATCGTAGCAGCCCTACTCTAATTATCTAAAAACAAACAGAAAAAAAACTCCCTTTACATAGACCAAAGTATTCTGAAGTGTGTCAAGAAAATATATAGAAAGTAAGAAAAATGACCAATTACCAATATCAACATATAGTGAGATTAGATGAACAAAATAACATGCAACTAGTTTGAGTAAAAACACATTTAAATCCTGGGAAAAACTATGCACCTGCTACTTGAAACTCGATGTCGGACAAAATCAGAATCATCCATATTTTTCTGCACAAGATGACAAAAATGCAATTACATAAAATGGCAACACTGAGACGTGAATATTTACAAACCATTAAGGCTTAAAGTCATTTAGTAAAACTGTTTCAAACTAAAACTTCACTAAAAACCATTCAACTTTTTCCAGTCATGTGGCCTTACATTTAATTGGAAATAAAATAAATATGGGCTGTAAACTCTTATTCTTGTTTAAGAGGTTCAGGTTTTTAAAAAAAAAGAAGCAAAACACTATTTTCATCTTTAGTTTTAAAGCAGAAATTTGATTTTCTGTAATCTAAACTGAGTTAGATTAAATATCTCACTGCTGTCAGAAACATTGAACTTCATTCATGATTAAAAACCTGTTTATATCCATAAAGCAGTTGTTCTGACAGATGTACCTCTGGGTCCAGATGCAGCGGGGAGCCCCAGGCGTTGTGAGCGGTGAGCAGCACGATCACAGCCAGGGTCCAGACCCTCATGTCCACCCTGGAGGCGGGCGGCTCGCTGCCGGCCGAACATGTCGTCACAACACCACACATCTCTGCACAGCGGCTGCTCCTCTCTTCATGGCTGGAAGTTCTCTGTCAGCGGCAGAGGACACAGCTGACTCCATCCCTGTCAGGACTCAACTCATTCAGGAGGAGGAGGAGGAAGGCTGGCACCGCCCCCTATCAGAGCCTGTTCCGACGCTCCAAGGCAAAATACCAGCAGATTCGCACCACCATACATTCTTGCTGCTTTAAGGAGTGGAGATCATAAAGTCCCTGTTTTTTTTTTTTTACAAACATTTGCACAATTGTACACAAATAAGGAAACGTTTTAAAAGAATTATGAAGAAAACTCCCAAAAAAGGATTTAAGTAAAATGTTTTATTCCATTTATACAAAACAATGGGTCAATCAATGTCTACCTCAAACCACCTGAATCTAGAGTTTCAGAAAAAAATAAAAATGTACACAGAAAAGAGGAAAAACTAAAGTCTGACAACATGTCAACAGTGCCCATCAGCCCCTTCACATTAGCTCAATGAATCCCTCACTCACAGACAAACAGTAATACTTAAGATGAACAAACTACAAAAGCAGACATGTCGTAATGTTTCAAACATCTCTCTCCCTCTTTTGCTTTCTAAAGATAACCCTAACCCCCACGCGCACGGCGAACTCCAGGGCTGGAATAGTTCGTCTTGGCTCGATGTTTAATATGGCCGATCTCTCCTGTCATCTCTGCGGTCACCCCTGAGGAGAGACAAAAAGAGGCATGTGTGGTATTTTTAAAACATCATTTGTTCATGTTACCAAACCAGCAGCTGCGCAAATGAAGGTTAAATGAATCTCTGCATTTCAAAATTTCCTAAAGGATAATGAGCCACTTTCCAATAAAGGAAGACCTCCAATACCACCCCACAAAGTTAAACAGGACATGGTGTTCAAATGTCAGACATGACATCATTTCCTATGAAATGTGATGAAAGTCAAAACAAGCCAAAGAAATGCAAATCTCCCCTTGGTGTCAGTATTTCTTTATCTATGACATTACTAACTACAGAAAACAACAAATATGTCCTTAACGATTATTAAACATTGTTCTAAAAGGTTTTATTGGGAAAATACCATAAGATTTTGATTAAAAGTTCTTGCAGATGTAATGGGTGATGCTGTGTTTACAAATATACAAAGAATACTTTTAATATAAGGGCAGATCAGATCTTTTTCAGGATGGTGACGCCCCCTTCTGGTTGTGCAACTAAATCACTTTGGCAGAAATGATGCAGCCTTCTTATGAATGCAGAAGAAAAGAAGAAAAAACAAACATCAACCAACCTTCCTCCCATTTTGTAGCCACCACCACCAAATCCTCCACCACCACTGCTGCCGCCGCCACCTCCTCCTCCGTAACCACCACGATCTCCACCGCGGAAACCTCCACGGCCTCTGAAGCCACCACCTCGATCGCCTCCAAATCCACCTCTGCCTCCTCGATCTGCGATGGCAACAAAACAAGGTCAACGTTTGTACAATAAATCTAATAAAGCATTAAAAATGTTGCCATTTTATATTATAGATCTTATTGTTACATATTTTCCAATCAGATAACTTCCCTCTCAGACTGCAGTTTTATTTGTGGTTCCTAGAGTTTTTCAAAAAAAGAATGAGAGGCAGAGCTTTCAGTTCAAGTTCCTTTCTTGTGGACTTCCAGTTTCTGTCCATGAGGCTGACACGATGTCTACTTCTAAGGCTAGATTAAAAAAAAAAATTCCTCTTTATTAAATCCTCTATCTCAGGTTGGTTTCCTGACTTATTCCTTAGTTCTGCTGCTATAAGTTTAGGTTAATGTAAGCATTTCTTGTTTAAGCCCTGGACTTAGCACTAAAAAAATAAACTGTTGAACTCACCTCCACCTCCAAATCCTGCGTCTCCTGGTTTAGGCGCACCACACTTGTTGCACTCCTGCCGTCTTGCAAAATTCATGTTGCCACAAGAGCTGAAAAAACAAAAAACAAAACATATGAACATTTATTAGTTTTAACAGGGTTCCCACATCTTGGTCAACTTCAAACTCAAGGACCTTTCAAGGACTTTCCAGTACCAATTTCCTCAAATTCATGAACCATGCACATCAGCAACCGCCTACAGCTACCACAGAATGTTACCAATAAACTGATTTAATATCATGTAAATTCAATGAAAATCTGAACAACATGAAGTTGTTGAGTCAGAATCAATGAAAGAAAGTGGATTAAATGTTTACCAGTTTACCATAATCCTGAGTTATCCACCACATTAAAAGTTTTTTTATTTTATTATAATTTTTTTTTAACAGATGAAAATCAGTTGTGTGATTAAAGAACTTCAAACCCCCCCTCAAAAAATCAAGGACTTTCAAGGACAAGTGTAATTTTTGGCTGTTTTCACAAACTTTCCAGGGCCTTGAAATAACTTTTTTCAAATTCACAAACTTTCAAGGATTTCAAGGACCCGTGGGAACCCCGTTTTAAATAATATCATGTACATAAAAATATTATCAATCATCAATAAAAGACTGACCTGTTTGGGCAGGGCCAGTCCCCTCCCTTAACGTCAAAGTTGGGTCCTCCTCCTCCACCTCCTCCACCCCCTCGGCCTCTGAAACCTGAACACAACCACGTGGATCAGAAGCAGAACAGCAACACCTGCATCTTACATCCTCATCTATTAGTTAGGCAGAGTGACATTGTGACGGCCCACCTCCTCGCCCCCCTCTGAAGCCTCCCCTCTGTGTGAACTCAGCTCTGCGGGTGGCGAATGACACTTTGATGGGTTTGCCGTTGAATTCCTTCCCTAAAATGGAAAAAATAAAATATATATAAACAAGACAGAAATAAAACAGAGGGGGAACAGAAAGTCAATGCTCTTACCATCAAACCAGTCAATAGCAGCCTTAGCTGAGGGAGGATCATCAAATGATACAGTAGCTTCTCCTTTTGGTCGGCCCGTGGCTTTGTCAGAGTAAATATTGATCATGGGCTGACCGGTTTTCTTATTGACCTAAAAAGAACAAAGACATCGACTTAATTAGTAGTCACGTTTACACGGACATAAGTAATCGAAATAATCAGTTTCAGAATTACTATAAAAGCTCGTTATGATCAATTAATTTTGTGCCCATATAAACAATACATACAAAACGATTCTAATGCCACATTTCAATCAGATCAAAGAAGTTTGCGCACAAACATATATTGTGTTGTGTGGTCAGTTAATGTCGCAATCAAGTGCCAAAAGAAAACAACATTAAACCAATTATGTACCTTGATAATGCCAATTTGCTTAAAGTAGTCTCCAACTTCCTGAACTGTGGCCTCTTCTCCAAGTCCTTGAACAAAAATGGTGTTGTTGTCAGAGTTGTCCTGCTCTCCACCTGTGAATAAAAAAAAGGGAAAAATATGTCAGCAATGACTAAAAACAGAGATCAGAGTTGACAGAACACAAACTCAGGTACAGCTTAGAGCCTGTCCCACCTGAGTCATCCCTTGAGCCGTAGTCTCGAGAGCCTGGGTGACAGAAGAGGATAGAAGACAAAACTTAAAAAAGGAGGTTCTCAAGGCTTCGGAGAGTTTCACACACAAATCATCTGCAGCCCTATCAATCTTTAACAGTAACTTCAATAAAACCTTATGTTTATAGCTTTATGTTGAGTTCTTGTACCGTTGCATCATACCAATACCTTGCAACATGATTAGAAATGCTTTTCATTTGAGCCTATACCAGAAATAAAAACCACCAAGATGACTTAAGAGTTGTCCCGCCTCCGTCCTGGGAACACCTTACAACCATCCTTCCTTCATGCAGTAATACCATTATTTTACAACTCCAAGTTCTTTACCATATCTGATGTCATTTATGAGAAGTAGCATTAGGTGGAGTTCCTTGAGATGATTTTGGACATGGAAATGGTGGCATTCATTGAAGTTTTTTTTTAACCCCCCTTTAACCCTCTGTTCTGTTTAACTCATGTTCTTTTCTCCTCCCCCACCGACACAGTTCTGATGCTCGTCACTTACCACCAAAATTTTTGTAGCCACCACGGTCACCACCTCTGCAGAGGAAAAATTGGAGATATGATGGCTTTTCCTTTGTTCCAACTGAGAGCTCAAAGCTCCCCTACATCCACCAGTATGCATTCCTGCCAGGGTGTGCGACTACGGTGGAAATGTCTCACACGAGGAATGAGTTAGTCTTTGGCAGTACAGATCAATAAACAGACGACTTGGAAGTTCTGACTGAACATTCAGGCAGATGAGTGAAGACAGTCACGTCAATGTGTTACTATTTACAGAAAACTTTGCACTTTTTGTTTTCATATGGCCAGATTGGAGACAAAATGCTGATTAAAAACAGCTGAATTGGATTTCAATTGAGCCAAATTATCGTCAAAAGGAGCAGCAACCAATGAGCAATCTTCCACCGATTGCATCTACAAGATCCTTTAACCGAGGTCCAAGTTTTAGTTCATTCACTCTGAACACCTGTAGTATAAAATGTAGATCCATGTTAACACAATATACATGCTCACCATTGTCAAATACACAATACCTGAATGCATCTTAATGACTTACGGTAAAAAAAGTGCCTGTCTGGAGAACTGATAGAAATGTAATAGAACATTCTAGCTAAATAATCCTATCCTCTAAAAATAAACAGTTCTCATTGGTTTGTGTGTTTACACTAAAGTCAAGCTCCAGAAACATAGATATGCATGTATTTCTTGGTAACAGGGTTGGACTCCATCCAATTTACAATACTTTTAAATTTCCCCTAAATTATACTTCAGTAAATAGCATTACTGTCCACCCCAAAATGTATTCTGGTGTCTTACTATTTCATTTAATTTAAAAAAGGTTTTTCACATTTAGATCTACTTTTATGGCTAATGAATCACACAACAAAACTATTCTTATTAACAGAATCAAAGGCTACATTCACACTGCAGGTCTTAAGGCTCAAATCCATGTTTTGCATGGATATTTACATATTCTAAACAGAACCTCCATCAGACTCCAATGTGAACTCTCCACAGCACTAATGCCACCCGCATGTGCAGAAGATGACGTCACGTTTAAAATGCTGTTTACAGAAGGAGGCTAAATATGGGTGCTACATGTTAGCATGTCAATTCCTAAGTTGTTGTGCAATCAAGTCAATTAAATTACCTGACACGCTTGTTTAGTCCATTTGCATTTCAACTGCCTGGGTAGCTTCTCCAGTGCAGCACCTATATTTAAAAACGGGAGCAACGAACTGGAAGTAAAATTCTGATCGAATAAATTCAGTATCAATACAGTCCAAGACTGGTGCTACCAACCTTATTATTCTGTGGATTCTCAGCCATTCAAGACATGGAGAAAAAAAAAGCCACTGGAGACTGTGGTCACTTTGAAAAACTGGTTCAGTACCACATACTGAAAAGGTCCGATTAAAAAAAAAACAAAAAAAACATTGTGTTTGTCACGTTTAGATGGTCATGAAAGGACAAAATAAAAATCAGATTTAGGTGGAATTTGCCTGCAGTGTGAACGTAGCTAAAATGTGTTCCATATCTGATAACTGGTCTGCTGCTTGTTCTTTAATGTTACCTGCAGCTTCAGCCAAACCATTATTTTCTTTTAAGATCTGGTGATACCTTACATTGTAGGCTCAGCTATCTTATACCCCTTAGTGTCTGCTGAGGGCCACAGTAATGTTGTGAAATTGTACATCATGACAAGTTGCTGTTTTGTGGCATCTAGATGACAGAACTGCCACTTATGCCAGTTGTTGAAGGGCTACACTCTGCAGTTTTCTTTAAGCGTGTGCCACTACTGTGAAAACACTGTTACACAGCAGAAACACCAAGTCATCATACAGGAAGAGAATTCTTCTTTCATATTTATTTGCCTAAAGTTCTTATTGCTAGTATTTAAAAGCAATACCATTGCTGTTTTAGATCCTGTGGGACACAGCAACACCCTTTTTACTGCCCAGTCCTACTTGGAAAAGTAGTTCAGCATTTTTGCATACAGTTCTCTGAACTTCAATGCACCTTTTGCAGGTCACGACAGGGAACAATTGTGAAAACTAGTTAAGCAGGATTAAAAGACTTATTTCCATTACAACAACAAAGTAAAGCTCCATTCAGCTTTTCCCCGCTTTAAATATTAAGTACCATATCTTCTTACCTCAGACAACATTTGTTTGGCGTGACAAGTTTCAAGAGAATTACCTGAAAACTACCTTTTAGTCAGGTTGAGTTTTATTTGTGGACACATTTTTGATTTAGCTATAAGGTGACATTCCAGAGTTTGTAGCCAGTGATTTACAAAGTTTAAATGCTAAGATTTTTGCGGGGTGTCTTTATCGTCCATGAAAATAAATTTAGAGCAATAACTCTTTCTGACCGCCCCTTTCAGGGGTCTTCGTAACAGATGCCTCCGTCCTGCTCTCTCCCTAGCATCCTCATGTCCCACACTAACGCTCTGCAGATTTTCCTCCAAAGCATTAATTTTAGAGACTAATCTGCTCTCACACAGAAGTTTTGCTTTCGGTCAGTGCAGCTCCACAAGACTCAAACGCTTCGTTCTACCCTAAGTAGAGGAAAATAGATCGAGTTGAGCCACACAATGCAGTGGAATTAAAGTTATAACCCATTTCTCTGTTTTGTAGTAACGCATACACTGTCAAAGAAAACAAGACTGTCAACTTGTTTCATATTGGACAAAGATATTTGAGATATTTCTGTTGCAAATCCAGGTCTCTGGTGCTTTGTAAGACCACTCAAGTGACCAGTGTCTCCTTCACTTTTAAAGATCCTCGTGACCTTCATTTGGTCAAACAAGCTATCAAACCACACCACTATATCGAGCAATTACTTCATGTAAACAGAAACATGAATTAACCTTTTTTAATGGAAAAACCTCCATTAAAAAATGAATTAAATAAACAGAACTTGTGACAGTGCAGACATACGTTAGGGAAGTGTTACCTTACTGAGCAGTGACAACTTTTTATCATTTAGCTTTAAGAAGAAATGTATATATTACCAGTCTGGGGGATCTGGAGCATAAATCTGATGAGTAGTGAAAGTCCGTTTCATGATTCTTTGCATTTGAAACTTAAATGTGTTAGACATACATTTCTTAACACGTATGAATTTACAGATGTACCTTGGGGGGCAGTGGCGCTGTGCAACTTACCCCATACCAGGAGGTCCACCTCTGCTACCACGGTCATAACCACCTCGGTCATATCCGCCGCTGCGGTCGAAACCGCCACGATCATAGCCGCCTCCACCACGGCCACGACCTCTGAAACCGCCTCCTTCTGAACGGTCTCCATTGTCACGCCCGAATCGGCCACCCTGACCACCACCACCTTCACCTGGTTCTGAAACAGAAAAATGAGGAAATATAAGCGAATGCTGACTTAACATCTGCACCAAAAGACCTTCCTATAGGTACCTTCACTCCATCTCCCATAGCCACTGCTACCGCCGCTGCCACCGCCACCACCACTACTGCCTCCACCTTGCCCTTGCCCGCTGCCATATCCACTGCTGCTCTGTCCACCATAGGATCCTTGTTGTCCATAAGTACCACCTCCTTGGGACTGGCTTCCACCATAGCTACTGCTGCCCTGGCTGCCGCCACCACCACCAGCACTATAGCCACCGCCACCCTGGCCACCGTAGGATCCTTGCTGCCCATAGCTGTCTCCACCTTGGGGCTGGCCACCATAGGAAGAACCAGATCCTGGCTGACTGTAGGCCGGTTTGTCGCCATACCTTGGTTTTAGAAAGTCACAGTTAATGACCCAATGGGAATTAAATAAAAACACTGGTCATGAAATTGAGGAAAACTTTAGCCACAGCCTAGATTTACTTTAAAACTTGCAGTAAACAGGTTTTATTTTTTGCTTTAAATCAAATAAATATAAAGTGAAACAAACAAAACACTGTGGTGCAATTTACCCAGATGTTTCTTGTCCATAACCACCATAGCTTTGTTGCTGAGGTTGGCCAAAATTTTCTGTGAAAATAACGATCCAATTAGTTTACTCAAACATCAAACAAGGCTCCAACAGTATACATATTCAGTTGTTTAAAATCTATAAAATATATACACTACCTTGAGCTGCACCTTGCTGACCATAACCACTGTAATTCTGTCCTGCATAAGGGCCACCAGTATTTCCTTGTCCTTGTCCATAACCCTGTCAGAAAGACATACAGGTTAGAATATATTAACAAACCCTGTTGTAAAACAGGTGTATCCAAAAGGCAGGTGGATATGTCTCACCTGTCCACCCTGTTGACCTCCATAGGATCCATAGCTACAAACACAAAAACATTTTCAGAGCAGATAGATATTTTACCAGAATTATGTTGAACACTTTACAGACAATAGTCTGATACATACAATGGAATTTGGGACTTAGAATACATTAATTTGTTAATATATCCTTTCATGTGTATGAATGTATTTTTTTAGTTGCAAAGGAAAATTAAAAATTTACCCTTGTGAGCCACCGTAGCCTGAATCTGAAAAAGAGAGAGAAAAAAAGAGGATTAATTCTACCATGAAGTTGGTGAGTTTAATTAAAAGCAGCTCTTGTTGGACTCCGCTAACGAGAGAGAAATAAAAGTAGGTCAATAAAGTAGGCCAGGTCCAGTAAAAAATAAATAAAAAAAAATAACAGGCCAGGCGCCAGAAAGATCACAACAAAATGGCGCTCATTTAGCGCCGGTGTAGACTACTTACTGGAGATTATTGTAGTTACTTTTACTAAAACAAAAACTAATTGTGTATACCATTATTAGGAAGCGTTTTGTACAGTGAACTTGGGCTTGGCTTTAATGCAAACACTTATTCATGCGAACCAACAGCAGCTTATGAATAAACAAAAGACGCATTAAGTCCGTTGCCATCTAGCAATGAATGTCTTAGGGCGAACTGTCGCAAGGCCTTAGATTTAATGTTCACATATTGCTAAGATCTTAAAAGATATACAATAGATCTTGTTGATCAAACAATTATTTTGGACAATTTAAATATTAACGCAAAAAAAACTAGAATGAAAAATTCGCTATATCCATAACATAGACGGCGCCATTCCTCTGGCCTCGAGGTACGCACCCTTATAAAATCTGCGGCGTTCGTTTTACTGAGCAAAAAAAAAAACAAACATGAAAATAATTCGACTTACCAGTGGCCATTATGCGCTGTTATATACAGCCAATTAAAGTGGAAAATGCGTTTCTTTAATTGGTAAGAGAGGTTAATAAAGCCGCTCGCTAAAGCTACGAGACAAGGATGAAACCACGCCGCTGCCGCCGCACTTCTCTAGGGGAGCTCCTCCTCCGGACTTTCTTCTTCCTCTGTCTGCGCTGAGCTTTGAAGCAGAGCAACGCCGCACTACCGCCACCTACTGTCAGATTGAAAACAGCACCACACAGAACAAAAACATGGTATCTAAAAAAAAAAAAGGAAAAAAAGTAGCAACTCTTAAAACATATAAACATTATAAAATAACTGAAAATAATTATTAAAAAAAACATTGCTCTATTTCATTTGGGACACAAGGGAAGATTTTAGACACCGCTATAAGAAAGTAGATAACAGAGCCCCAGCAAATGAAGTATATTAACTGGTGATCACTAATGATAAAAGTAAAAAATGTAATTCAGTTTACTCTGTAATCCATTTGAGGTTATTCATTTATACAGGCATCTCCTAAATAATTGACTGGGATTGCATCAACCTAGTTACAAGTGGATATATGACTTCCATGTTAAAATTTGTCTAACCACACAGCCAATACATGCATTTTCCTTAGTTTTCCAAAGCTGAGAACTGTATTTAACAATACCAGTATACTTTTAACTGGTACAAGCTGCTTTTTGTCTTTGCTAGTTTTTATATTCAACTGATCTGTATCAGTTTTCTACATTTATTTAACTTCATTAAAATTATTTTGGATTCCTGATTAAAATGGCAAAACAATTCACTGTATGCTTGGTCCATTATTATTCACATTAGCCAAAAATTTAGGCCTTACTTGAATCAAAAAGCATGTTACTGAATACATTTATGAATTTACTAGTGTTTCCAATACTTTCAAAATCTGTGAAAACTGAAATAATTGCTTAAACTTGACTGAAAACCAAGGTTTATGTAAAAAAAAAACAAAAAAAAAAACATCAAACTCAACAAATTAGTCCAATTTTATTCATTTTTTAAAAAAATCATACCTCCATACAAATAATTACATTTTAAAGCATAATGACAAAGTGACAGCGTCAGGTAAAGTGTCTCAGAAGAATTTAGTTTTCTGTTAATATAAACATTAAAGAAATGGTGAACTGTTGTAGTTTCTGATGCTTTATACATAAGGCAGTATTAAAAAAGGCACAGACTGCACTTCAGCTGGTTAACTTCCCCCCCAAAATACTCAGAGGAGACAGACGCTAGAAAACACAGAACATCTGGGTATATTCTTTTCTACAAATGTTTTTAGACAAAACAAATGAAATTACAGGAAGAAAACAAATGTGGTCATGACATGAGACTAAAATCCAAGTTCCTCTGCTGTCCAACAAATAAAAACAGATGTTTCAAAGACCACAGCTTGTTTAAAATGTTTTACCGTTTGACAAACACCACAGGGTCACAACAGATGTATTTTCTTTAAAATGCAGGCCAAACATAGGTTTTAAAATGCACATAATATCATGCTTTTTAATGTGATCATCTCCTTTTAAGCTGCTGGTACAAAATGTAATTACCCTAAACTTAATAAAAAAGGTAAAAATTGTTTATACACGTTTTAAAGTGCTTTTGAGAGCACTACTAAACAAGCTCAGAGAGAAACTAAAGTCTGCACTGATGTGTGGGAAAGCCTTTCTGACGAAACTCCTGAATCTCTTAATACCAACCGGATGTCATGAGAACAATATGATCAAAAATAAACCTGAAATAGAGACGAGCTCTTTCTGCATTCGCTTTCTCAATAAATTTCAAACCAGTGGGACTCTTCTTTAAAATCTGCAAGCTCTTAGAGTTGCAGTCAAACACCCCTTATTGAATTATTTATCAGAGACTCCGAGAGGCTGGGAGCTGCCGGCCCTGATCCAACAGCTCAGCTGAGGATCCTGGTGGTCTGGAAACATGATCGCAAAACATACAGATCTGAAATTTGATAAATGAGACAATAAAAAATAAAATAAAATCCTGCTGAGGTAAGATTTGCTTGGTGATCTTCTGCTCCCTCATGAACCAGAGGAGTCTGAACAAAAGTGTGTTTTTATAGACCAGACCTAGACAACACAGCTGTTAAAAACAAAAAAACAGGATATTTAAAACTATCACCACTTTTAGCAGTGATGCTGGGTCTGACTGAGACTCTTTAACTCCACACGTCTTGTGAGTAGCGTCCTTTGGTCATCAGTTTCTTAACGTAATCAGTGGCCTGGGCGTGAGTCATGCCTCCAATTTCCTCTGCGATGTCGCAGAAAGCTGCCTGCACGTCTTTAGCCATGTTTCTTGCATCACTGAGAAAAAACAACAACAACAAAAAAAAAAAAAAAAAGTTTTGATCCCTGATTGATAATAAATTATAAAAGATAAAGTCACAAAATAATTAAAGCAACTTTAAATCATCTGAGTTTCAGAGTGAAATCAGTCGGTGACTCCTGAACTACACACTTTGTGCCACCAGGAGGCGCCACAGCACCAAGATCAAGAACAAAAACTAAAAGTGTAAAAATATTTAATCTGCACAAACTGTTAAACATAAAATGACAGAAAATAGTTAATTTTTAAGTTTTTATTTTGCTGATCCTTGGTTATTACCCGCAGATGTAGATGTGAGCGTTGTCTGAGTGAATCAGCTTCCAGAGGTGGTCTTTGTTTTTCTTCAGGAGATGCTGTACGTACACCTGAAATCAGGAAAACAGGAACAAAAACATAATTAAAGCGTGGGCCTGATCCTTATATTTATGAGCTGTTAGGAGCTCCTAACACACACTTTCACTTTAAGTAACTTTAAATTTTGAATGACAGGATTAGTGAGCAGCCAACAGATCAGTTTAACACAGTTTTTATCACAACAATCTGTTTGAGGTTCTTACAGCGACAGCCTCACCTTGTGCTCCTGGTCTCTGGAGAAAGCAACATTAAGTTGTGTTAAGACACTGTCCTTCTCTGCCTCCTCCAGCTCTTCCTGGTAAAGATAATCCTCGTTTTTGTATCGGCAACCGTAATACAACACCGTCTCTCCAACCTCCTTCCCT
Source organism: Anablepsoides cearensis (assembly GCA_032275365.1). NCBI lineage: Eukaryota > Metazoa > Chordata > Actinopteri > Cyprinodontiformes > Rivulidae > Anablepsoides > Anablepsoides cearensis. Next base: position 15,963,877 of record JAUBOC010000077.1, read on the forward strand.
GTAAAGAAAAAGCAAAAGAATATTGGAATTACATTTTTTAGAAGACCACAAAATGTACAAACAGTCCTTTCCCCTAGAAAGCTTTCTGCTTACAGGTCAAACATTTTCATTTAAATAGTAGTACATGTGTACATGACCTTATTAAAAGTTACAGTTTAGTGTTCTTAGGACTGAAGACTTTGAGGAAAAAGGTTTTTAAGCATCTCTTCTGTCATTTTAGTGTTTTCAACAGAGGAGCTTTGATATATTTATTTAAAAAAAATATAGTGGAGGAAGTTCTCTGCGCAGAAAAAAAATTATATACTTTTTTTTTTACTGTTTTTTTTTTTTAACCAAACTGACAAGTTTCACCAGTAAAATTATTGTTTTATCGTGTAATTTAAAGACATTGAAACACCTGGCTAAAGTTAGAGGATATTTATGATTAATTACAAACACCTGAAGCTGACTCAGAATCTATGATTTTAGAAAAAAATGAAAGTCAAACGTAAACACGTCTTTGTTAGAAGACGCTCCCCCCTCCCCCGCTGCGGTCCGCTCGCACCTGCGAGTGATTAATACTGATTTTTTTTTTGCGCAAGTTATGGGTTTTTGGTGGTCAATAAACAGGTAAATGTTTGAAGGGGTTGATATTAAAGTCCCGGGCTGGTCGGAGCCTCGCTGTGCGTGGACTGCTGCAGTCGCTGCACCTCGCTTTAAAAAACGACGGTCAGATGATCGGTCGCGGTTTCGTTTTGTCTGTGAACACGCAATGTTACAGTAGAAATGCTGCCAGGTGCTTTAATAAATATAATATATATAAAATACGACGTAATCC
>JAUBOC010000077.1:15977766-15989285 GCA_032275365.1 Anablepsoides cearensis
GTGGTTTCCCATACTTATGTGTTGTACCTCGTTCCTCTCCTTCAGGGAACAGTAGTTATATGCATAACATTACGTTTCTACATGTAATTGATCGTGATGCACCGCCACCACAAAATAAAAGCCTTCAGAATGAAGTTTGTTTTATAATATATTAAAACAATGTAAAGCAGATCATATATATTTATATCCTATATTTGCGCACTTATACTAACCTAAGGAAGGTTAAGTTGAATACATTTTAGTTCAAGCCTGTGAAGACGACCCTGATGACGACAGTATGTACCGTAGTTAACTAATAAATTGCAGGATTAGACAAATACGACTGCTTGAGGCAGGTAAAACTTATACTTAGACAGGTGAATGTGTCATGCTATTTCTTTTGTTTTGGCCATTTAATAAAAAAACTCTGGAAAATAAACTAAATAAAGAATGTAGACAGTGAATAAATCCTCGATTTCTCCCTCCCGCTACAATATAGCTACATCACACATTACTGAAAGCAGTACGGCAAGCCTTTCTAACATTTATTTGACTTCACCACACTTATATTCCAGATATCTGAAAATATGTTCTGACTAGACAGATTAGTTATTTAAGATATCTTTAATTACAAGTTGACAAGATAAAATACCTATTTGAGATATCTCTAATTACATTCTAACTACTGGTTTTATAAATGACATCAGATTTATATTAAGCTTTAAGGTTTTCAAGATTTGTTTAAATGACACCAAACTTTGTGTTCCATTAACCTGCTTTTTGTGTTTCAAGGCTAATGAGGAACAGAATACACTTCTCTATGGCATGAATTGTAGTGTTTTTATACCCTGGTAATCCCCAAGCAAGAGAGAGAGAGAGAGAGAGAGATTATTTCCCCGACTTTCCCCCCATCACACACCTAGAGGACCCAAACATTTTGTGCCAGTCTGGGGATTCAAACCTTGTCTAACCTCTGCACCACCGGTTTGCTTTATTACACATCCAAATTATAAGAAATTCTGAATTGAGATGTTGATAAATTTGGTTTTAAAGCCATCTGTTGAGCTTTAGTGAGATAAAATAGTTTGCCTTGTATTTCATATATATTTTATGGTTTTTTTATACAGCTGTTGTATTTAGATGGAAAATACCCAGCAGTTAAGGTTGTTGTTTTAGACACAGCATATGGTTCATTTTAAATAAAAAAAATTAAAAAAGAGAAAAACATGTCGTTTTACAAACAGCTGCTAAAAAAACAAGCCATTATGGCAGAGGTGCAAAGGAATTTGCTCAGTGAAAGGTCACACACGTGCATGTTACATAACTTGAATCTAAACTACACTTTTTTTTTAATTCAGTGTTGAGCAGTTCTAGTTCAGGGCATTCCCATGAAACTGATTTTTACTTGAAGCTTGTGTTTGTGGAAGATGTATACTTGTCTTTGTAGACCCAAATGCGGCAAAAATAAATAAACAAACTCACGGTGTGTCAAGCTTCTTAAACTCAGGAATGGGCTCCGGCTTCCTGCGAGACATGAACCAATAAACGACCAGGCCGACGATGAGGGAGAAGAGGAAGAGGTCCAGGTTGCTGAAAAGAGGCTCCTCTTCATCTCCTGCGCCGTCTGCGTGAGTGCTGGTCTCAGGGTCCATGTCTGCCGCGTTGACACACTATGAAGGACTGGAGGGGAAAAAAATTAACATTTCACATTTAGCAGGTAAAGAAATACTCATAAAAACAACATCACTTACATTTCAATATCTTGAGACTGCAATTTAAAACAAGGTTTAAACATTTTTATATATGATCAAGTTTTATTATGAAACCAGACTAGAAACTCTTACATAACACTTATAGCTGCAGCACAGAAGATGAATGGTGTCTATGTCTTCATTTTACACAATGCAGGTTTTTGTAATATGCTTCATATGGCTCAGCATAATATAACATGTAATTTGCTGCTTTGGACAGGTCAACTCTTTTGAGCACTAGAGGACATGATGACCTGAACTCTCAGGTTTCAGCCCGGGTTGAGGAAAGGAAGACAATGAGTGCATAATCCCACAATTTGGCCCGATTACAACTTGAGAATTTGACGCAGCGAGTCGACTCAAAAACGCTTCACTTGACAAAGTGCTGACTTGCAAACACATGGCCCGCAACAAATGAACCACTTCAGGAGTTACTGGGTGCAAGCTTCAGTAGGAACAGAAGCCACGGTTATTTGGAGTTAAGTAATAAAAACTGAACATGACATAAAACACTGTCTTTTCTACAGGAAATGGTTCATAGTAAAAAAAAAAAAGAAAATTCAAAGACAACCTTTGTTTCAGATGTGATGAATCAAAAACAGGTTAATAGTCTGCTTGGAAACAAAATATATAGCAACAGCAACTGGCTTAAGGCTTTTACACAGTCCAGTATTGTAGAAACTTTTGCTCCACTGATCTTTCCCTTCATTCATTACCTGTAATCACAGCACTTAAATCACACTTTGACATATTTTAGCCCATCCCATGTATTTATTGGTTTAAATCAGTAACACCATATAATAAGTCTGATAAGTGGAATCATAATCATGGATTTTTTTTTAAAGAACATACAAATGTAAAAGTTTCAGTTGTTATTATTGTGACCTTATCTTTAGAACAAATAAAATAATATGGTCTGACATTAATAATAATTGATTTCTGCTTTTCAAGTAAAAATGGCACATTGTTCACTACAACATAAGATAATCTTATAGAGTAATACATATTTATGACATTCAGCAGCTGATATGCATTCTTTACTTAAAAGATGGCTCCTATCAAATACTATAAATCTATTGTCAATCTTGAAAATGAACCATTAGGTTAAGTGATATTGTTCAACCAAAGACAGGTGGTGGCAATAAACATAGATTAATCAGAACTAATATAATCTGTTCATTAATAAATGTTTTGTAGTTTTTGTTGATCTCCCTGAAGGATCAATTATCCCAACAGAAGCAGTCTCTGAAGTTCAGTGTGTTATGGAAACACAAAAACACTCACAGATGTACAAAGAGACAATCATTTCCTATATGGAAAATATTTTACCTGTCCTTTATTGCCTTTTAATAACACACCTCACTCAAGACATATTGATTTTTACTTTTGTTTCATATGTTTTTATATTTATAGGGGCCTGTTTATTAATGAGATTAATAGTCAGTGCCCAAATGATGTCTATGGTTGATTTATTATTGTTCAGTCTGCATTAAAAACAATTTCCTGAATCTGAGTCACAGTGAAGAAAAAAAAAATGCTAAACAGTGATTCAGCACATTTCTGTCAAAAATACTGCTGACTAAAATCACGTGACAGTCTCTGATCACTTTGCTCAAATAAAAAAAGTAGTAACTATGAATAAATAACTAATTGATACAGTTTATTTACTGGGGGTCGACCTGACAGTTCATTTCTAATAAGTTAAAAAATATATATGATTTAACCGGCTTTTACGGAGGCCCGCGTGTAGCAACTAGTCCAGTGCCCCACCAGATTAAATCTTAATTTTTATTCTGGTATGTGGCTTCACTTTACCCACGGGGAGACCGCTGAAACACGAAGGAACCGGCGGCAGAGAAAGAGAGAGAGCGGGCCACGACTACGTCCTGGGACGTGCCTAGGACTGTTACAACACAGCACACTCAGAGACAAACTACCGGTACATGTTGACACACACAAAGTTTAATAAATTATCCTGTAAATAATTAGTCTTGAGACCGGCAGAAGCTCCCATGAAGTAAACCTAGCGAGTTTGCGTAACTAACACACTTAAAGTTAATTTAAATAAAAAAGCTAAAGGTTACCTGTCCTGGTTAGGTATAAGAGTTGGTGTTATCCCTGGTACAGAGTAATCTCTGGTGCCTCCACAGAGAGCCTGTTTAAAATGTGAGATGTGAGTGTATCTTACCTTCTCTGCTCCTCTTTCAGCGTCAGACTCTCAGACTGAGCGTAACGCGGAAGAAAACTTTACGCCATGAAGGGTCAAACCAACTGCGTGACGTCAGAGGGGGGGAAGGACTACTAAACTGCGCTCATTTTCGCACAGTCACGTTTTCACTTTTAGAAAAATCACTCATAGACGTTCATAGGAGGATATTCTAGATATTCACCGTGTAGTGTGATCAACTAGGGTGTTGTTTTCTTATTTTAGACTGGTCGACAGCAAAGTCAACACACCCGCGTTTATTAAAGAGCTGTCAAGGTGCAGCAGGCAAAGGGTCATGGTTATGCAATGGCCTAAGCAGCAGGCTGAAGAGACAATTCATCACTGGTTCGACCTCCTCAAGTTAAACAATGTTTATGTTCACAGAGCCAAGGACATGGGAGATAAACCTACGACCCCGGAGGTTTCCTGCCCTCACATTGAGCTCACACACTGTATATAAACCGTGTCATAGTCATAGAATTTAACTGTAGTCACCTTTTTACAAAAAAATATATAAATAATTAATGAAATATCACAGGGGAAATATATAATTATCTTAAAAATGAAGTATGCACACTCACATTTAGAATATTTGTTGTGAAGGACTAAGCTACTGCCACTTCAGATTTTACATCAATATCTGTATTGTCTATGTTGTAGACATTTCTGTGTTAGGGCTGATAAGCTGTGGCGCTCATTTTGAATCAGATTGACTCTAAAAGTTAATCAGCTGTAAACATACATCCAATGATTATTTCTTGAAAGTTTATTTAAAATCAGTTCTGTGGATTATGATATATTTTGCTAACAGACATAAACTGAATTGACTACAATGGACAATGCAATTTCCTAATGAAAAAAACTTTAGCAGTGATTCACACTTGGTATGTCATGGGAATAAATCTTCACTACTACCACACCAAATTTTAGCTCAATACCTGTAAAACTGACTCAATTGTAGCTTTTTAAAAAATTATTAAAGGTGAATCAGCTATGGGGGTCTTCATGATTATTTTGATTACAAAAAGTTAATCAGTTTTAGGCAAAAAATCTATGATTATTTCCTGAAAGTTTAATTATAATCAGTCCTGATATTTTCTGAGATATTTTGCTAAAAAAAAACGAACATAGTTGACCCCAAATCGTTAATAGAAAAAGGTTTTAAATTAGCACTTTGAACTCATTATTCAAAATATTCTGACAAAAGCCTCATAAAGTGGCCCCAGGCTGCACCGGAAGTGCTACAGCTAGCTGCTACTATTTGCACATGTAAATAATCCATTAATTTCATGTAAATAATTAAAATAATAAGGATGTAGAAATCAACTTTGGCATGAACAAGGTTTCAGCTCTTCTCAGATTAGCCATCAGCTCATCAATCCAGTCAGGATTAAGCTTTATTTCTCAAAGCTGGGTTTGCTCAAAGAGCTATCTACAACAGGTAAGATATTAACTGTTCATAAACTTTTTACTTCAAAAAATCTGTACTGTATTTTTAAATGTACGCTTCTCTCTCTTTTAACTTCATCCTATAAAAGACTAAAGCACTAAAACTAAACCTAACAGACTTTAAGACAATTTTTTTTTATTTTGTCTTAACTCTTAACCATTATTTATATATTTCTTTCTTATTATCTTCAACCAGTGGTAAACTAGTGACAAAATTTTGAAAATACACCAATTATAATCTGAAACCCAGTGGTGGGCACAATTCCCCTAAAACACTAAAGCACTAATAGCTTTTTTTTTTATTCATTTGTGTATTAGCTTTTGCTAACTTTATGGGGTTAATTTAGAAGCACTAACTGAGGTCTTTAAATGTTAACATTATTGTTCACTGTTGAGGGTGAAAGCTGTCATACATTTTGTTCATATGCATTTCACTTATCTACAAGTTCACATGTGTCAAACTCAAGGCCCATGGGCCAAATGTGGCCTGCAGATGACTCCCATTCGGGCCGCAAAGTGCAAATGACAACATTCAGCACACAGTAAATACTGTCTCATGTTGACTGAAGAATGTTTCATGTGTCCGCTGGATTGCTTTAGAATGGCTTTTGCTATTTTTTCAGTGCGTTAGTGCTTTAGAATTAGGGGACCTAAATATTTGAGTTAGTGTTTAGGGTTAGTGCAACTAATATTTAGATTAGTGCTGCCCACCACTTCTGAGACCATATAAGTTGTATTTTAGAGCATGTATGGTAGGAAGTATTACGTCTTTAACTTATCTGTCAGGGGTTTAGGCAAAACATTTTTCATTTTCCCTAAAATGCATTTATCACTTCAGGCATATTTCATCAAATGTGCAAATTAGTCTAAAATTATAGATGCAGCTGCAAAACAAAACTGACAAGCCTCTGGGTATTTTTTTAATACAGTAACCCTTATTAATGCTACCAAAGTATTGCTTTTAATTTTTTTCAGCCATTCTCAGCCATTTAGTATTTTGTTGTAAATCCCTATAGTTCATTTATTGATAGAAATATCTTAAGCAGCAATGAAATGATAAAAAAGATCTGAATATCTTATACCTTTAAACACACAGTCAAGACATGTTAAAACAAGCACATAAAACAGATTAAAACATGTGTCTGTTTAATTATCTTCTTTATTGTTCTTGCATCATTCAGTAAGGACGTGGTTAGCCACAAAATGGTTAATAGTTTAAAATGATTTATTCTCATCATGACTAACAGAAATAAGCGATTTCATTGGTTCTGGCAGTTTTTTTTTCATGCATCACGAGTTCTTTGGTTTCTGATTCCTGCTTTTAAGTTTCTGACGCACAACAGCCAGCGTAGTGAAGAAATTCCCCAGGAAAAGCAGAAGGAAGCAGAAACCACACATCAGGACCTGACATCACATGAGAGAAGAAAACATGAGTCAGCAGAACAACAGTACATTACATGAATAAGCAAAACAGCAGCACATTACATGAATCAGCAAAAAAATGCCTACAAATCTTTGAAGGAACGTATGTCAGATATTCATGTCTAAATTTGACAGACACATAGCCCAAAGTGTGTTGAATAATCTTGGTTAACTGTGGCGGCCATCTTGAATTGGGTTGTATATGTAGGACATCTGATGATGACTTTGAATAAAGCTTGTATAGTTTCAATAAAATTTGTCAAGTGAGATAACAAAAAAAACACTTAACATATATCTTCAACTTTTGGGAGTGAAGTTTAAAATTCACAAAAACCCGAATGTATTTCTCAATGTTTTTTGTAGAACAGCTGGTTACTGGAATGAAGACTTTTTTTTTTGAGCAAATGTGAACACATCAACCATACATATGACTCATCTGATGTGGAATATAGTATGGGCATCTTTTTAGTTACTTTTAACAGAGTTTAAAAGTTGAGTTTTTCTTTTTTCACTTGACATTTGTAGCACTTTGAGATTTTTGTTAATGAAAAGTGCATTATAAATTAAATTTGTTATTATTATTATTATTATTATTATTATTATTATTATTATTATTATTATTATTACTGTTATTATTAAGCTGCAAATGTAGAGTAAATATGGCAGCAAGGTTTTTACAGATGCTGTGACACAGCAAGATTAGAACATGACACAGCAGAATGTGGAGACTGAAAGGACTGACCTGCCACTCTTTGCAGTCTGGAAGCTGAGCCAATCTGAACAGAGACAGGCTGTTGAACAGCTGCCAGAACTACAAGACAAAAAAAAAAAAAAAGACAAGAATGGGTTTAATTAGTAACAAAACGTCCCCTGGATTCTTAAAACCTTGACCATCCTACTTGCAATTCATCTGGTCTGCATCAATGACATCAGTTTTAGTCAAATCTTTATTTATTTAAGACTTTGAGTCACTTTTAATGCAAACATCTTGTACTCACATGACCAAAAAACAGGAAGGGCAAGAGAAACGTCAGCCCCTTCCACATCCAGGACTGGAATCCCTCTTAAAACACAAAACATCAAGAGTTTGAGTTGTTTTTTGCTTTTTTATATATATTTATTCTCAAATCAAACCAACACCTGCAGGGCTGTGAAGGTTTTCATTCTATTTTTAATTTCCAGCTGTGTGTGTGTGTTCGGTGTCCTTGGCGTGTTTTTGTGCTGCGTCTCACCTACGGTCAGATCCATGTTGTGTCTTTCTCCCAGGGCTCGCAGTCTGTACAGACACCCGCTCTGATAGTAGCACTGCAAACACTGAACAAAACCTAATGGGAAAAGAAAATGACCAAGCTGTGAACAATTTGAATCACAATCCTTTTTTAAAATTATTATTATTTTACAGTAACTGACTTTGATACAAGGAGTAGGCAAGAAACTGGTTCCTAAATGCCTTGTACATATTTCCATCTGGCCTTAAGGGGCGAGAGGACAAAAAGTTAGTTAAACTTCATACGCATAAAAAAATTATATATTATTTTATTTAGAATTTGAGTGCTCACCATGTCAGCATTACACCAGATAAAAAAGCTGACACATAGTGGTGAAAAACCCACCAACCTTTGATTCTGTCACAAATGAAATGTTCAAATATTAAATCCTAAACTTTAAGTTTTTTATAAATTAAGCATGAAGGCAACAACCTGGAACCGTTGGTGATGAGGATACTTTCCCTGATGGTTAACGTGCAATAATACCACAACAGCAGGAAGTTCAGGACCGCGTCTAGGACTCTAAAACCAAAGACATGAGTCAAACAACAGCATCACAGGTGACAACACTTTGATTGTTGGACGTACCTGTAGCTCACGAAGAAATAACAAATGAAAGAGAGGAGCAGCAGGAGCACTGTGAGGCACAGCTTGAACTTCTCGTATTCATCCTTATAGGCAAACCTGCAAGAAACAATATGTTTTTACAACTTTATACACGACACTGATGACAAAAAAGGTTAGTTATTCATCACCTGAGGAAGTTAGAAACACTGTGTTTGTTTTATGTATCGGTGCAATTTATTATTCTGTAAATAATTTCATTAAAGAACATCTTCTGTTGAGTTGTTTCAGTCAAACCTTGTAAATATCGTCATAAGATGTTTTTATGTTTTCTTTTTAAGTTCAGTTTGCTGTGGTGGCCATCTTGAATTAAATTTATTCTAAGAGTTAATAGGTTGTTGATGTCTAGTTAATGATCACGGCTGGTTTCACCAAAAATACTTACTTGTTTCATGAATTATTTGACTGAAACACTGCAGGCACAAATAAAATCATTTTTGCCCACCTTCAGTCTTTTATAGTGATAAAAAGTGATCAGTAATGAAAAAGATAAATCAAATAAATGTTAAAAAATAAAAAGCAGCATTAAAAGGTTGCTTACTTTGCCTGCTTGCTAAGAAGAGTCACATTCACATTTCCAAGAACCAGGCTGAGATATAAGCTGCAATATGAAAAATTGAAATAACAAATCAAAATATTCATCTAAATGTTTGCCTTTTAACAATGTTTACATTTTTCAGCTTGAATCACCCATTTTTCTTTGGGAGGAACATTTCCATTTCAGACAAAGCATGTTCTCTTGTCTTGATTTTCTCCTTTAACTCCTCCAGCATCTTCAGATCTTCTCCCGATGATCCTTTGCTGCATCTACAGATCAAAAGATTAGGTTTACTGTCTGAATCATTTGCTCTTACAGCTGGTTAATTAAAGACTGGTTGTTTTAACATTTGACTTGTTTTTTTTTTTTCCTTCTGCAAACACTTTTCTGACCTCCTGTACTGCATTTATCTACACATTCATAAAAAGTTCAGGGTGTGTGCAGACATGCTTACTTCTTTACACGGCGAGACGTCTCCTTCAGCTTTTTACGCTGACGGGAAATAGAGGTAGAGCAGTTGTTCTGGTGTTTAGAGATTTCATCCAGTTTCTGTAAATACATTTTGTGCGTTTCCTGTGGAAAGGAGTGATGATTTAGACCAATTAGTGGCACACTCAGCCATATGACACTGACTGCAACACTGGTTAATTTATCTGATTTCATGTGAACGGATTAAAAACTCACGATGCTTGTTTACTATAGAAATTGTGACTCATGAAAAGCCCCATTCGTTTCTTACCTGAAGTTTTTGACACTCTTCCTCCAGACATTTCCACTCCTCCAGAACTTCTGTTAAAACCTGAGTCATTTTAAAATCTCTGACATCAAGTCCAGACCTGCTTGAAAAATTAGCAGCACCTGTTAATTCTCTATGCGCCAGAATAAAGAGCAGAACAGCTGAGGTGTCACTTAGGTGTGCATCATATCTCCGGTTTATTACATGAGCTGAACTTTGACCTGCGTTATCGCTCAGAAGCCTGGAGGTGTTTCAGATTATTGTGAACGACATTACGTATGAGGTAAAGACTAAAGGTTAGAGTTTCTACCTTTGCCATGGTTCACCTCTGTGGTTGCTCTTTGAACCCTGACTTTAGTATCTGCATGCAGCTGCACTTTAGCATCATCTGCTGGACAGAAGAGATGTTTTACTTACTGTTACTGTTGTATGTGAATGATTCTCATGCAATCCCTTCAAACTTTAGTTAATATTTGTAAAATTTACATTTTTGTGTTGGATAATATTAATAAAGTGTCAGTCTGCTTACTTTGGGTTGAATCCAAAAGTTAATCAGTTGCAGATGTACATTTAAGGATTATTTTAAAAGTTTCAATAAAATACATGCAGTGGTTTATGAGATATTTTGCTAACATACAAACAGGATTGACTCCCAACAGTTAAGGCTAAAGTTGCACGCAAAGATCTTGCACAATGCGTAGTGATTATATGACGTGAATGACTCTGCTACAACACCAAATTTTAGCACAACAGTTTTAAAATTGACTGAGTTATGACCATTTATGTGTATTTAAGGGTCAGTTGGCTGTGGGAACCACCTCGATTCAAGTTGACTCCAAATGATAATCAGTTGTAAATGTACGTCCAGTGTTACTTTCTGAAAGTTTCATTAATATGTTGATGAAAAACTATCTTGGAAGTCACATATAGAGTTTATTAGACAAAAAAATATAAAAATCGGTTGCAATTATTTTTAAAACCAAAGAATTGTTAAATAGAAGTTGTCTACATACACTTTATTTTTCACTTGTAGTGCCATATATGTCCTATTGTGCAGAGGTTTAGGGTAACGTTTATAAAACCAATATTGATCCAATATTTAAACTTCAAAAAAGAGTAATTAGATTAATAAATGATGCTGGGTTTTTTGATTCCACAAACCCACTATTCTCAAAGTCTTCTGCTTTAAAATTTAATGATATAGTAAATTTAAAAACACTGGAGTCACTATATCGAGTAAGAATAAATAGTCTTCCTGATGGTATTCAAAGATTTTTTACGTTATGTTTTATAGTAGTCACTTGTGATGATGGTGGTGGTAATATATTACTTTTTTTGCATGTACGAACAATAATAATGATTGTTGATAAACAATGGCATTAATAATTTTTATTTTGTGTATATAAAATGATGCATATAACCAGGATGTAGTTGAAGTAAATGTGTATTTTTTGTGTATTTTGTTTTGTGGGAATCCATTATGAATTGTAAGGTGAGGCACAATAAGCCATTGGCTTCTGCCTCTACCTATTTTGGTCATATGGGG
>JAUBOC010000077.1:15998482-16013719 GCA_032275365.1 Anablepsoides cearensis
TTACTTCACAGGCAAATATCTCAACAACTGTTCATCTCAGCGACATGAAATTTATTTTGCAATATTTTATCAATGTCATCTTTCAAATAATTAATTTATATGTGTTAGGAAAAATTGACGTCACAAGCACTTTAAGTCACTTAGTTTTGGGGGGTTTTAGTAGGCTTTGCACATCCATAAATATTTTTAATAATGTTTACCATCCTGTGAGGCGTGTATATACAAATTCATTTAATTTCTTGAGTTCCAGAAGTGACAAATAAAGCCTTTCATTAAAAAACATACTGTGTCCATCTGTAAGCTGACAGCTGTTAACTGTCATTGAAGTGTTGTGCTCTGTTCTAAAGCAGCTACCAGGAAATGTTCAAGTTTCCTACGAGTTTAAATATAGACTAGAAAGGCTGTTAATTCTCTGTGTGTGTGTGTGTTAACTGTGCGAGTCCTGCGTCTGGTTTCAGGTGTACATCTGGGTGCTGAATGATGAGGAGGACTACAGAAGGGCGTTCGACCTGGGGGCCACAGGAGTCATGACAGATTTTCCCACCAGGCTTAAAGAGTTTATGGATAAGAATGGCCTTTCTAAACCCCAGTGACCCGTCAGAGCTTCACCTCGTTTCAGCTCCTGATTACCCTTCCAGCTGGCTGACCTGCCAAACCGCCACTCCACCTTCAAACACCCCCCCTCTCTCTCTCACTGCGCGCATTCCTGCAGGACTCCACAGAAGAATCACCCTGACGCTCCTGTCCTGGTGATTTCAAATAACTTTTCTAGTCCTGTAAAAATCCTAAAGGGGGCATTTCTGTGTCGAGTGAATCAGCTGTTAGAACCACCTCAAACCGATCGCCAATATTTTCAGTTTTAAACCTTCATTGGTGAGCCTGTTTGTGGGTTCATAAGAGCTATTTTAAACAAAAACCTGGAGTTCCTTAAAGGAATCCCAAGAGTTTTAAACTACCATCATCTGATGGTGAGAAATAATAGAGTGAGAGATGTTTTTGATTGAATCTGGAAAATAACTTGATCTCTCTCAATACTGTGTCAGATCATGTGTTGGAGATGAATCTCAGCTACTAAACACCAAATTTAATCTCAGTAACCATAGAATGGACTGAGTTATAGCCATTATTCTCTTAGCTCATGTTGACTAGCCTTACCTGCCATTTTGAATTCTTAACTACAAAAGTTAATCAACTGTAGATGCAAATCCGCTGAGAAAATCATTAAAATCTATCTAGTAGTTCATGAGATATTTTGCTAACAGGCAGCTTATTACAATAGTTAATGATGAAGTTTAAAATACAAATATTGCACAATTACATATTTGTCAGATTATGATTTTAATTTTATCTCCATTTCTGAGGCAGGGTTAATAAGCTGTGACGCCATCTTTAACAGCCGGTTCGGATGTTATCGGTCCATTAAATGGACGTTATTAGCAGTTATCAGTCCCATAGAATGGGTACAGACTGTCCAGACAGTGCCCCCTAGTGGGTTACCAGTGCCATATACTTCCGGTCTACTTTGTCGTAGCCCATGTCATTTTCTCTAAAATTAATCTTAGTGACTTTATGCCTCATATTAACCAGATTACATCAAAATCTTAGTGGTTTTATGCCTCATATTAACCATATTAGGGACTTTATGCCTCATGCTAACCAGCTGACAGTCTGAAGCCATTGTATGGGACTGATAACGGCTAATAACGTCCATTTAATGGATGATAACATCTGAAGCGGGTGTCTTTAATCAGGTTGTCTCTAAAATTAATGTAGACGTTCATCCAATAATCTATTTTTTAAAAGTTTCATTTAAACACGACTTCATTACAACTTTTTGGCTAATAGTGAAACACCAGCGGAAGCACAAAAGCACACAACCAAAATTGAGTAAACAAAAACATCAAACCATCAGTTCTGCTTTTGAAGAATGATAAACTCGAGACACTTTTATTAAATGCACCCCCACTACTACCTATTTAAATAGATTTATTTTAATATAAATATGTTAAGAGAGAAATATTTATCTAGCTGCTGCTACAAGAACTTGCACAAACGGCTGCTCTAATCTTTGCTGAAAGTTGTTTGTAAATAAGAACATAAAATCATGTATTTGTCATTTAATGTATAATACAGTGTGTGACGTTGTTCCTGTCAGGACAGGTCATTTCTGACAGGTGAGCCTAAACGTCTGACATTTTGATCACCTGATTTTTAACATAAAACCCATAAACTTGTTCTTTAGGTGAAACTGAAAGTTCATCTAATAGTAATAATAACTTGACATCCATTGCAAATACAATCAAGAAGAAAATCATCTGAATGTAATATTTAAGGTGGACAAATTTGGTGATCTTGACACAGAACATCCAGAGTGTTTTTGCTACGCTCCCCTTTAGTTTATCAGCCCTTTTAAATTGCACTTTCTGTACATTTTCACACACACAACAGTGTTAGAGGTCTATGGTATTTAAATCCACATCGTCTCAATAGGTTGGTCTAAAAAAAGCAACAAAACCACTGAAGTCATGTTTGTGAGTCTTGATTATTATATTGCACACATAACTTCTTCTTTGATAAAGGTTTACAGAAGTGAAGATGTTTCATTGTTTATAGCTGATTTTTCATTGTCACATTCAAGAAAATAGAACCACCAGCAGGTGTAGCTTCAGTGTTAACTTGACCCAGTTTCTGTTTTTATTGTTTTTTTATGGTCCGATGGCTGCAGCTGTAATAAACTAGTCAGATAAATGTGAGTTTTTATGTGCTGGACGCTGCCAAAGTGAAGCAGAGCAAGGTTTAACCCTGAAATGAGCAGTTTGACAGTGGAGATGAAGAGTGTCTCATATCTGCAGAAAGTTTCTGAAAACACTAGTTACTGTCATAACCACTGCTTTGTGTCTTTTTTTTTATTTTTTATTTTTACATTTAAGTGACCAGAAGTTGTTTCTCAGAATCAAAGTCCTGTACGGTGATTAAAAGGAGACGTTTTGCACAAATTATGAATTTTTCTATCTATATTTACGTCAGTGTAACAGTAAGCATATTTAAGAAATTAAATATTAACAATATTTAAATCATCTGGCATTTTCATCAATGATGTTTGTTTGTTTTATTGCTGGCATTTGATGTTGACGTTCATTAAATAAAAAAAAACAACAACATGTAAGATGAAATTCCAGCATCTCTGCTGCAGACACATGTGAAAGTTTCAATCCAAACTTGTGAGCATGTGTTAGGGGTCTGTACTGAATGTAGTATTGTTTGAATGTACTGTATTTTGTACTTGGTTTAAGTGTTTTTGTTTCCTTTTCTTTATTTTTCTTTTATGGTGTTTTGAGTTCCTACTGTCTTGTTTTTTGTTTGATTCATAAAAAATAATTTGAAAGACTTAAATTTTTAAATCATATCGGGGGGAATTATATTTTTATAATGTGTTGCAATGAGTGTTTTTTGTTTATTTGTTCATGATGTTTGTGTTTTATTGACAGTCATTTTATCCCACCTACAATCATCCATTTGATTGCATTAATAAAGCAAATTGTCTACATATTGACAAGATGTAAATTTGTTCCTACAGATGTGCTGTACGTAGTTCGACTGGAATTCTCATTTGGTTACCTGTTGTAAATGAATTATATCAACAGGTCTATGATAAAGAGACACAAGATGGCGCTGCAGGCTGGATTAAGAAAGTTTTTTTTTTTTGCCTGAAGCAGAAAAGTTAAACAGGTTAGACACATTTTAAAATCAACTTCTTCCAATGAAACATTTTTTATTATTTTATTTCGACAATCATTAAAATAATCAGTTTTCTTGTCTAACTTTGTTTAAACATCACAACCTGCCTATATACCTTCTGGAGAGGTCTGTAAAATAAAAGATTCCGTGATAAAGGAGCTTACTCCTCATTGGTTACTCCTCTTTGCTCTCCACCAATAGGCGGGATGTTGCTATGCCCTGTCAGTTATCTGATTGGTTGATACGCGTGTCCATTAACTTGTTAAAAAAAATGTTGCTTCTTGACAAAGAATGTCAAGTCAAGATAGTTAATGTCACGTTAGGCGCTTTAGTTGCGTTTATCCAGTGTTATGTAAAGCAAACTTTTGAGTTTAGTATAAAATGTGGAAGAGACAGCTTTTATTAAAACTTTTCTGAGCGGGACTGTTTTATTTTTGTTTCGTTAAAAACGTGTCTGTCTGTAAAACACGCCACAAAAACATATTACTAAACATGCTTCTTTATTTATTCATCAAAAACAAAGCTATGCTCAACATAAAAATGCGTTGCATTATTTCAAAACTTGTAGCTCGACAAATCCTCCTCCTTAAAACACTGAAAAGCAACTAAATCAGCCACTGTTCGGTAATAGCGGTTTCTCTCTGCGCATAGGAGAGGATCCGGGGGTGACTCCTCTTGCTCCGGCTGGTTGCTTCGTTGCTCTCTGTCTCCCTCTGTAAACTCCGCTGCCCGTCAAAACATTGCGTCTCTGCAGGACTTGCCAAGGCCTGGAAGAACGGAGGAAAATTGCTCGGGGAAGGAATGCGAAGAAGGTTTTAGAAATTGGCTCCGCCACCAGGACTGCGAGGAGGTGCGACATTTTTTTCTCTGCTACGTGGTGATCCGCGTTTTATTCCTCTCAAAGGTAGGCTCTGTTTTTTTTTATTTATTTCATTTTACATCCTAATGCGCGTTATTACGCACTGTTTTCTTTTTTTTATTTATTCCTCTGGAGCCTGAGACTCAGTCCAATGCAGCATGTCAAGTGTTTTCAAATCGAACTTTTGATGAGTATAAATACAATGTTTCAGTCAAGTTGTGCGTTCAGCCAGAGGGGTTTATTTTAATAGAGACGCATGCTGGCAGACCTGCACGTATGCGCCACCATCCTTGTGATTGGAACGGACGCATGTCAGAGGTGATCAATGCAGGTTATCACAAAATCAGGTCACGTGACTGACTGCTTACTCTGCAATTACTTGTCCGAATCATTGCAGATAGAGTGAATATATATATATATATATATATATATAATTCTGCAGGCAGTGGCGTGTTTGTTGTTGTTTTTTTTAGCACAGCTGAGCGGAGGCATCCCCGCCATCTGTGGTGGCTGAAGTTCTGCCCCAGATAAGAGTGCGCCACTTCCTGTGACCTGATTCACACCAGTAATCACACATTTATACTGTAATCCAACTCTGCCTGCTTTCACTCATCTTCTGATTCCAGCATACACACCTGCAGGGGAGGGGATTTAAGTATTATTACACCCCCTCCTCAAGAAAATGATAAATTCAAGTCCAATTGAGTAAAAAAAACAAAAGAGAAAAGTTGAGTTCTATTTTTATTGCAGTGCATGCGTGCAGATTGCCATTGATCATGAGGTCAATATGAGGAATCGAAGATGGGTGTGTGTGTAGGGGTGGAGGCGGGCCCTATGAGCTTGTAAACAAAAAGTTACCCATACTGTTTACAGTTTTGACAAATAAAATCAACTTTGTGCTGTTTACCTCCCTCTTTGACATCCAAACGAATCATACTAAAAAAAAAGGCCAGAGCCCAGCCCAGGCAGGCAGGCAGGAGTAAGCAGAAACCCACACAGAGAGGCAGGAGCATCACTATGGGTGAGACTTGATACGGAGCGGAGGCAGTGATGTCATGATGCTGCTGCTGCTGCTCTGGTTGTGCTGCTGGAGGGAAAGGACATCAGGTAACCGTGTCAGAGCAGCTTGTGGGCGGTGAAGCACATCCAGCACTGACGGAGGCAGGCATTGGTTTCTTTGCCCTTCATCGTTTCTCTGCACTGAATTACAGTCAGAGACAAACATCTGCAGCATCAGGGTGTTACATAACACTTTTTTTCTGTTGCTGTTGTTGTTGGTAGTGTTTTGGTATAGGGCGCTTTTGGCCGGGGATTCATAGCCTTTTTTTTGTGATGACACTTAGAAAAGACCAGAATGGACAGCTCAGTGACCTCAAACAACCTGCTGCAGGACTGATGAGTAAACAGAACAAGGCAGCAGTGTGTGGAAAAAAAGGTAAATATGCAAAGTGAGATGAAGGCAGAGGCAGACTTAGTTCGGATCGACATGTTTTGATTATTGCATCCCTGCGATCTGCAGTCATCTGATCATTTTTGCAATTAGTTCTTCTCACAGAGGCTTTTGGAGGTTGCCTCTTTGCGTCAGCATTTTGCAGAGCTTCATCTTCATCCCCAGCAATGTTGCTCAGCAAAATAATATGGAAGCTTCTCCCCCTGACAAGATGTGTAGTTTTTTTTTCTAAGTTGTTAGAATAAATGTGTGCAAAAACAAAAAAATAGAAACACTTTATGGGTTTAAATAAAAGGTTGTTATCGTGTTAATGAATGGTAAAAACAATGTGACTCTATCAGATCAGCTGCGGCTTTTAGTGCCTCAATCACATCATCTGCTGATTGGATTAAGTTGACTGAAATACCACAGAGGATGCACCGCGCTTAAAGCAACAAAAGCATTTCCTCCAGTCTGCAGTCGGACACATTGTGTCCAAGTGAATCATCCCAAGACAATCAACTTTTACAGTTAAAACAAATATTTCTGACCCTTTTTTTAAAGGATCAGAAATATAAAAACATATACAATAGGTTGCCTTCAGGCCCAGGCCTCCCTTGAAAAAGAGATCCGCGATCTCAACGGGACCTGCCTTGTTAAATAACGGTTAATAAATAAATAAATTTACCAAATGGGTCCAAAACATAATACGATCATCAACCGGTGGCTTTCGGGCCACTGGGTGAGCTTTTCTGGGCCTTTTTTTGTTGTATGAGCCCGTGTTCTTCCCTGCCACAAGACAGCTGCCCTGCGCTAGAAGTTTGAAATCAAAATAACTCATTCTGTGTTTGTTTAAACACTTTTCCCAACACCTAAAATGTATAATTGAATCAACATTTTAACTTAAATTAGTATTTTACACATTAAGACAAAAGAAATAACCATTTCCGTGTAAACAAGACGCTGGATCATGTTTCTAAACATCTGTTGAACCCAAAGTGCAGACAGCTAACTTGAGGAACTCAGGAGTGAACAAAAAAAAAAAAACTTAATAAATAAAAAAAAGGCTGATGTGTTGGCAAACAGTACTCAGGAGCTGTTAACTGGAGAACACTTCAGAACACACATGAACGATCGTAGGAAACAGAACGAGCGACAACAGGATGCTAACTATGGAGATGACAAACACCTGGGGAGAGATAACGAGGCCCAGGTGGGACTGGGCGGGGCAGGACTGGAAACTGATCGAGGAGAACGATATTAAGGAAATGAATGTCACAGAGATAAAACTGATAACAAGTACAAAACTCAAAGCACAAGTACCCATGAAAGAAATCTAAAAACAAACTAAAGGATCTAAATGAATGAAACACACCCTGACAGGACCTCCTGTTTGAATTGTAAATTATGCAGGTCCTTAAGAGTCCTGTATTTGTAACAATCTAATAATGTAACTATCCCACTTCATGGTGTATAAAGCAATAAAATAACATAACATTTAGACTGGCTTGTTGGATGTTTGATTGTGATATTTTTAAACTAAAAAATACACTTTTTAACTTCAGATACATTTTCTTAATCAAATGTAAGCATTTACTTTTAATTCTTATCGAAACGACTTGTCATATTTTCTGACAGACCTTTTTTTTCCAACGACTTCTAATCTTTCATTTGTTTGCAAGACAGCAATAATAAACAGTTAAAAGAGGTGGCTAACAGGCTAACAACTAGTAGCATGATGTAATCAATAAGTTTTGCTCCTTGTGTCCACTTAAAAATATATATATTTTCTATTTTTCTAAATGTCGGTTATGTTCATTGTCAAACCATTTTAGGTCAAAGCTACACAGAACCACTGCAGAGGCACTGAGGAGCCACATGTGGCCCTATAACCATTTGTTGCAGAACCTTCATTTAGTCCATCATTAGTAAACACTGAACCACAAAAAACAAGGAAAGAACATTCCTAAATATCACATAAATTAAAAGATATTGATAAAAAGTTAATGTATGTGATAAAAACATGACTTTTTGTTTAAAATAAGACATTTTTGCTGTAAAACATTTCCTTGTCTGTTTTACTGCATCTGGACCAGAACTGTTTGTCCTAATGAATGGAATAAATACTTTTGTTCTGTTTATAAACTTTAAAGGTAAATGTAGTGTAGAAACAGTCAAGTGGCCAATGCAACAAGACAAAAGGCCACAAACAAGAAAGCTGCTGGTTTGAAACCACCAAGGAAAAGTTCTGAACCTAATCTAATAGAAGTAATACTGGAGACAGTTTATGGACAGATATACTGGATCTGAAACAGAAGAGGAGGCTGAAATGTGTTCACATTTAAAGCTGATGAGCAGAAACAGTTCTTTTCTAACAGATCCATTTATCTTCATTCTTCAAACACAGGAGCTGCACTGGAATATCAGCGTATTAGTTTTCATTTAGAGCTTTTTACACAAGCCAATGCTCCATTATGTTCAACAACAACAAAACTCAGAAGAAGTCAGGAGCCCAGGTTGCATCATCCCTCGAGGGAACGTTACTGTCACAGAGAACTTAGGGTTACACTTAACCATAGCTGCAGAGTTTCTCCTTTTGAATTTATCATCCAGACTTCAGTCATATTTATGGTGCTTTTACTTTTGGTGACTTACTGTATAAGCTGCTGCCGATGCCTAAAAAGATTTACTCACCTTCCTGGATCATATATTATAAGACTAACAACTCGTATAAGACAGCTTTATGCAATCAGTTTGATGTTCTTAGTAATGAAACCCATATGCATAAAAATGGTGAAGCTCACAGAACTCAACGTCTTCAACAAATCTCAGAGGATTGTCCTGAAATGACTGAAAAGATAAAGTATGCTGTTGGTTAAACATTGGTGTGTGTGTGTGTGTGTGTGTGTGTGTGTCGAGGGTCAGCTCTGACAACTGTACTGTGTCTTTGTTCCTCAGTCCCACGCCGCGGGCACCGAGTCAGAGGAGAGGAAAAACAAGGCCACGTCTCTCTGCCTTATTTATTTATATCCTCGGGTCCTTCCCATCTGCCCCCGGAGTCTTTATCAGCCTTTGTCAGACAATAAACAAAAATAAATAAATATATATATATAGAAATATATATACAGTATTGCAGAGCAGCAAAGTGAAGAGGCCCCCATTCTCCAGATCTCAATAAGGATTTTACGAGTTTTTTCCAAATGGTGCCATAAAAGCAGGCATGATGGAAGAGAAAACAGAGCGCTACAATATGTTGTAAAGGTCATCAACTCCTTAAAAAAACAAGGCTAGAATAAAAAAAAAAAAAGAGTCAAGGAGTCAGAGCTTGTGTTTTTGTTGGATATTTGTATAAATCCCAGTTAGGCTTGTACAAAGAGGAACAGCTTTTTATAATAATAATAAAAAAAGAAGTAGATTACCTTTCTTATTATTAGCACGTTTGTTGCAGGAAAGCTGCAGCACTAAAAATACAATTAAAATTGAATTAAGCGACCAAAGCACAAAACTTTATTATGATGGAAAACTCGGGCCACCAATGGTTTAGTCTCTCCAGCACGGCTTGTCAAAATATACCCTGACCCTCCCAGGCACTGGGCCGGGTTCCCAGACCGGCTCTGCTAATCTCCTCGGTAGGCAGGGCACACCGGTGTGAGTATTTTAAGGGCACAATCTCGGCTGGATATCATGGAGCGAGCGCGGCACGATCCTCACAGCTTGTGCTAAACTCAGCAGATTATCTCTGCGGCCTCGGAGATTTAAACACAGAATGTGAAGCTGCGCTGCTGCCGACAGATAATCAGCAGGCAGAAAGCCATCAGATTTATAAATCTGTGTGGCTAAACATGTTTGAACCCATCGGAACACCTTCAACAATGTCTAATAGTGCTAGTAAAGTTTATTAATCAACGCTTGTAAGCTTCAACCACAAGCTGAGCTCCTTCTCCCTCAGGCCCTGCTCCATGCAGCTGCCCTGGTTTTCATTTTCCAGCTTCCTGATCATGTTTCATGTTTATCCATCAATGGCTCTTAGTCTGACCTCTTCCCTGAGGCCTTTTTGCCCCAAATATCACTGCCCCCCAAACTCCTCCAACACGTTAATGTGGTGATTTTGTTTTCCTTCATAAGGTGATATATCTTGGACCTAGAGTGAGGAGCTCCATCATCCGAGGAGTCGCTGCTCCTCGCCATCGAAAGGAGTCAGTTGAGGTGGTCCTGATTAGGATGGCTTTTATGCATCTTTGGAGGATTTTAAATCCAAATTCAGTTCAATTCAAAAATTTTATTAATTCATTAAAAAATAACTATATACAATAGAAAACAAAGAAAATACACAAATCAAAATAAAAATAAAATGAAATGTAGCAGAAGAAGAATAAATCTTATAATGTCTGCCCCTTTTTATCCCCAGAATATATTCAAACGAAACATAATTTACAAAACAATACTAAATAAAAATAAAAATATCAACTCAAACAACAATTCATATAGCTCCACGTTTTACTTTTCCATATACCTTCAAAAAACTAGCTTTTATCTGTCTCTTAAATATATACACAGATCTAGCATTTTTAAGATCATTCCACAATCCTATACCCTGGATTAAACTATACCCTGGATTAAACTATACCCTGGATTAAACTATACCCTGGATTAATGTACATCTTTCTCTCAAGCAAGTATGAAAATATGGCTTCACAAACATTTCCATCCTCTTAAGATAATAACAGCTGTCTCTCTTAACAAAGTTTGCCTGAATGTTGGAAGGTAATATGTTTCTGTGAGCCTTGTACATAAACAGTAAAATATTATAACGAACCAAATCATAGAATTTCAAAATTTTGCGTTTGCAAAATAATGTATTTGATGGATGGTTGTAATCTTTTTTTAGCCATAATTCTTACGGATCTTTTCTGTAAAACAAAAATCTGATTTGTAATTGTTCTGCAAGCTTTACCCCAGACTTCTATACAGTAAATTAAATGTGGAACAATGATTGAATTGTACAACACAAGCAGAGCCTTGTCACTGAATAACTCCCTGACTTTATACTATTATCTATACTTCTACTTAAGTGATGAATGTGGATACTTCTGACACCTGTCTGTTGGGCAGAGGGAGTTTCTTTACTGGACCTGTTGCCACACAGACCCAACCACATGAGCAATAGAAGATGTTCAAACATGTAGATAAACTGGGATAAATTAGGACCAAAAAAACCAAAACTAAAATCAGCTGAAAATATCGGGGAGCTAGCGTCGCCACAGTGATGCTCTCTCTTTTTAATGTCTGCCTTTTGCAGAATCCTAAAATGGATATTGTATTTCACACAGATCCACTGTTAATGCACATTGTACCAACATGACAGAGGTTTTGTGGGTTCCAACCGTCCCTCCTGTGTTCAGGTGTTCACCTCCCGACCCACCGCCCACCACGGCCCTCACCTGTGTGTTACGGTGCTTCCCCTGTGAGCCGACCTGGGCTGGCAGTCCCTTCTTGCACCGCCCGCCGACACCGCCCATGGTCAGGATGACGCGCTCCAAGACCTTCCAGGCGTACCTGCCGAGCTGCCACCGGACCTACAGCTGCATCCACTGCCGGGCTCACCTGGCCAACCACGACGAGCTCATCTCCAAGGTAACCAGCACTGTAAGCAGCGTCGACTCAAACAGGAAACCAGGAGAACACACGCTTTTCTTCACGCAGCTGCGAGAGCGATGCATCTTTATTTAAAAGAGCATTATTGCGGACATAAAGACGTAAAGCGGATGAGGACTGATAAAACTAAACAGCAGGTTGAACACCTGCGTATGTGTCAGCCACCTTTATGACTGTGAGCGACTAACGCTATAAGCTGGATTATGAATGTATCAATGCTTTTCCCAAGTGGGATTATGACAGCACGCTCACCTGAGTACAACAAGTTTGTGCAGGTTATAAACTGGCTGTGCTAAATGAACTAAGAGAGCAGTTTGCAATAAATGTACGTTTTTATCCAGCTTGACTTTCATCTCTTGTAAAAAAACCTGAACTTTTTCCTGCTTAAATAAAAAAAAAACAATGATTCTAGGAACAGATTCACGTTCCTGCCTTTTTATTTTTGTTTCATCTTCTTCTCTGCAGTCGTTCCAGGGCAGCCAGGGCAGAGCTTACCTCTTCAACTCAGTGTGAGTATTGATCCGACATCTCCCCCCTTCTGCTCACAGGATTGTACAAGGGGAAAAATAAAGGAAATAAAACTGCTGTGCATGCTGAAGTTTAGGCAGGAGGGGAAGTGATCTGCTTTGCTCAGGTTAACAATACGTTTGTTTCCCATGAGAACTTCTTCTGAAGCTCCAGACAGAACTGCGCCTCAGAGCCCAGTCCTAATCAGCCAAGCCGAGCCTGAAAACGAGGCTGTCTGAATCCATCGCGCTGCCTCATCGCTCCGCTCCGTCTGAGTGGGCAGAGGCTCCTTTCATCGCCGGTGTATTTTTAAAACTTTTGCTCACGTCTCCTCCTCCCCTCGTTTGCTCTCAGGGTGAACGTTGGGTGTGGCCCTGCGGAGGAGAGAGTTCTGCTGACGGGCCTGCACGCTGTGGCGGATATCTACTGTGAGAACTGCAAGACGACTCTGGGCTGGAAATACGTGAGTGTCCTGGTCCGGTTCTCAGCTCAGCCATGTTTGGAGGATGATAAACTGGGAAAATATTCATTTTTATTTTGAGCCCTCAACAATGTTCAGACAGAGGTATTTACAGAGAGAAGAGAGATGTTACATTTATCATCAGTCAGGATTAGGGATGAACGATATTTCGGTATTAATATTGGTATCGGTCCGATATGTAAAACTGGGCCAATATTAACAGCCGATATTGATTTCCTACTTTTTAGATTTGTGTTTCTGTTTTAGGAGAGGAGATGGTTGGTTGAGCAGCATCTGTTTGATCATGATAGTGATATTGATGCTGTGCAGCCAGGAATAACTGAAGTAGGGAGCCATGTCAGAGGTCTGGTTGTTTATTTATGGTATCAAAAGAAAAAAGACCCAAGTGTGTTTGTGTTTATTTGTATAATATAATTTGTGTGTTTGTGTAATATAAATATCGGTTATTGGCCATAACAGCGAAAATTATATCGGATATCGATATCGGATGAAATTTTCATATCGGTGCATCCCTAGTCAGGATGCAGTCATCAATGACAGACAAGAGAAACATTTTCTGCAACAGAGTGAACACTGAGAGCTGTATGATTTTGATGAAAATGCTGAAACTAAGCCATTAAAGCTAAAAGATGTGGAACACTAGCTGAAAGCTAATAAAACCACAGCACTAGCTAAAACCTAAAAGGAGGGAACTGAAGGCTAAATGTACCAAATAGCTTGCTAAAAGCAAAAAGTAGCAAAAGGGTAGTTAGAAACTAAAAGGCTAGTTTACAGATGAAAGCAGAATAACAAAAGCTAAAAAATAGGAAATAGATAGCTAAAAGCTAAAAGTAGCAAACGTTTGGCTAAAAGCTAAAAGCAGCAAAAAGTTGGCTAGATGCTAAAAGCAGTTGGCTAAAAGCTAAATTTACCAATAGATCACCTCAAATCTAGAAGTGTAAAAAAAGTTAACTACAAATTAAAAGTAGCAAAAGACCAGCTAAGAACAAAGAATTGCTATAGTATAGCTAAAAGCTAAATATAGCAAAAATCTAATTAAAAGCTAGAAGTAGCAGGATGGCAAACAAAAACTAAAAGCAACCTTAAAAGACAAAAATAGAGGAAGTATACAAAAATAAGATAGTTCCAAAGGAACTGAAGCCCTCTCAATGTGCTTCTATTTTTGAAATGTATAAAAGTTACCAAAAGCTAACTTCTGCATGAGCCAAATATTTTTGAATGATTAAAATAGCACAAAGTTTGCCCACTTATTTAGACTGGGGGGGAAAAAAAAAGAAAAGTAACACTGTGTGAACACTGACTCTGCTCTCTCACATGGAGGGTCAGAGGAGGCAGTGAAAGACAAAAGCCTCCAGCTAACAGGAAGAAGGAGAAATAATGAACTGCCTGAAACACAAACTGGCTTCAGATCAATACATTTTACCTTCTCCAGTCAAGCTCCTGAAAGTTCTGTAAAATGGGTACATACTGTATTTTTAGTTATTTTTAAATCCACTATATAAATAAGTTTGATTTGATTAGATTTTTTAGGATGTAATTACTAAGAAAAACAAAATCACATCAGGCTGTAAACTGGAAACCATCCCCAGGTGATCCAGTGACACTGCTTAAACACAATCACAGTCATCTCTTTAAAAGAAAAGTACTAAATAACTATTTCATGTGTCAAACTGTGTTATGGTACTTTTTTTGTAGAACCAACAGTGTTTTTGAGATAGCAGTTCCTCAAAGAGCAACTTATCAGACTGGAATAAGAGAAAAGAAGGCAAATAAAGACGTTCAGGTTGCCTGACAAACTGTTGATTAATTCTACTTTAAAAGATTATTAGAAAGTCTGGCTGCTTGGAGGGAAAACCTCAAAGACATGCGTGATATTTAAAGAGTTTAGCACAGAACTGTAGACAAAATGTGTGAAGTTGTGGTGACGCCTGTCAGAAGTGACTGTGTTTAGAGCAGGACTTATTTTAGGTCTGATGTTAGAATGAGCTGAAACAGATCCACACACGTCACAACTGAGCTTGAGCTGAATAGCTGCAGGTTAATCCTGTCAGCGCACAAGTCAGAGTTTAGACTGTAAAGACAGATGACTGGATCCTTGAAAGGTTTCACGCTCACAATCCTTCTTTTTATTAAACACCCAGCTGGAGACATATGGTGCTGTCTTCCTGTGGATAGCTCCTTGTCCCAGCTCTACAAGGACAAACAATCATAACAGAAATGTGAGACTGCATGGATGGACATAGAGGACAGGATGATTCCTGTTGATTGAAGTCACCAGGTCAGAAGTCACAAGTGAACCCTTTGTAAAAAACCATGTCCCTGCTCCAGCTCATTAGAGTAACATAGACAATGTCCAACAGGACACAGTACATTGTCCTGCCTGTCCATCCATAAGACAGGACACAGTACATTCACTGCAAAAAATGTCTTTCTAACCAAGTTTTAAAATCTTATATCCAGCCAAAAAAAATCTTTTTCATCTTATTTTGACACTGATTTACTAAACAAGAACTGATTGTGTCAGAATAATGATCTTGTTTTTAGATTATTTGTCTTGTTAGCCTGAAA
>JAUBOC010000077.1:16071025-16084778 GCA_032275365.1 Anablepsoides cearensis
CCCCCCACCACCAGGCAGGAAGCAGCAAGATGAACAGCAGAAATTATATTAATGTATATTGTCGCTAAGCCGTTCATTTAAAAAACTTAAGTTGCTAATAAGAAGACGGGATATCACAAGTAACCCAAGTAAGGATGATAATGATGATCACTTAGAGCATCAAGGGGGCAAATTCTGAGGCACTGACTTCTGTCTTCTTCCACCCAGAGTGTATCTCACATTATAGACCCAAATGCACACATCTATGCTTCCATACACCCCTATAGCTCACATTTCTTTATTCAAAACAGGAAGTGGAGGATCTTTTTAACTCGTCTCTTAATTAAAAGGAAGTTCCTGGCACTGAAAATATGCAAATTCTAATTACTAATGTCAAATTATGACAGTCTCTAAAACAAAATAGAGCTTTTATTTGTTCTTGCACAGTCCCTTATATTGTATCATTATATTATATCATTGGTAGTTAGTGGTAATTTCGTTTTGTGTGCATTGTCTATAGTTTGTAAACTAGTGTGTGAACCTCTGTAACAGATGCTGCTGTGACACATGAATTTCCCCTGGGCGGGACAATAAAGGTTATTTCTATTCTTAAACAGGTAAAATCTCACAGAGTTTTCAGCCACTTAAGGTTCCAGGAATTTTTTAAGATACAACTTGTAGTTTTTGAACAGCAGCTGTTTGTTTGAGGCCTACTTTTTTGTAGTGTGTGCTTCCTGTCTGCCTGTCCTGCTGGGAGGGTGGCAGACACAGGTGTGTGCTCACCATGGTAGCTAATGAGGAAGCACTGGCAGCAGCTGTAGCAGGTCTTACAACAAAAATGTAGCCTTAAGACAAAATTGGTGTTGATTTTTTTGGCTGTAATTAAACTGACGCCTCCTTCAATAATAATAATGCTCCTGACGTGTCCTGACTAGCCTGGAAAACTCAGAAACATTACAGCTTCAATAACACCAGACAGATGAGCTAAAAAGATCCGTTATTGTTCAAAAAGCTGTTTTTGCTGTACAGTGGACACAGACTGTGTGGAAATAAGTAAAGCTGTATTTTCCACCTAATGCCCAATAATCACAGCTCTGTTCAGTGTCTGAGCTTAAAAACACAACATTCCGTTATAGTTATAGTTGTAGGTGTGAACCCTACCTGTCCTCTCTCAAAGTTTTCCCTCTCCAGCTCCAGGCTGTTGGCCCCTCCAGTCCGGCGGATCACTTTAGGGATAGCGTTGGGGACTTGCTGCATGGAGCTTTTCACTCGATCCATTGTTGTCGGTTGTAACATAAAAAAAAACTAAGAACCGCGAGAAGAAGAAGAAAAAGAACGGGTTAAGCGTGTAAAGGATTTTTAAAATATATGTAAAAGCGGTCCCAGCTATGGCGGGCAGCCGTCCATGCTGCTGTGGTCCTGTTCACTGGAGCATTCGGCCCTTTTTTCTGTCCAACAGCCTTGTCAATGACAGCAGAACACGGACCGACAGCAGAGTGAAGCTAACCAGGCTAACAGCCGAATACCACTTCCGCCTTGGTTTTTCAAAATAAGGCCTCGAGCGAAGCTCGTTTAAGGCCCCAGAGTTTTTAAAGGAAAATCAATAGTATATTTATACCAGCGCCATTCACACGGTTGTTTTCTGTTTAAAGTTTCTTTTCTTATGTACGTTTTTTACAATCAAACCAACTCTCTCCAAGTATATTGTGTTATGACTTGTTTGTGATTGTTTTTTAAACTTTTTTTTTTTATTTATGTAACTTTACTCAGTATCCCCATGGAAGTACACTGTGATTTAGGCTAGTGATTCCCAAACAGGGGTACGTGAGCATATTACAGGTGGTACGTGGAAAAAGTTCCCAGGTGTGTAAAAAAAATAAAATAAAAATAAAAATAGGACTGAGATATGTAGGGCCCTGTGATTTCCGCAATGCAGAAACTGCAGACGGGATCACAGAACTGACACAAAATGGAATCCTGTATATAAAACGTGGAATCTCACAGAATTTGCTAATTTGGGCACGTTTCTGATGTACTTTGGTGGCTGGTTCCTTCACCTGCCATTTAATTACTTATTCACTTTTAGGGGCAAAGTTTTTATCTTAATTTAGTTTGAGTTGAAAAGAATAAAATGCCTGAGAATTAAACATTCCAGTGAGTTAAATAAATAAATTTCATTTAATAATCAGTTGTTGTACATAATAGTTTTGGAAAATCATCATTACATTTGCCTGTGGGGGTACTGGTGACAAAATGGCTCAGGGGTACACAAGTCTAAAAAGGTTGAGGACCACTGATTTAGGCTATACCTTCAAAAACATTGTTCTCTGAAATTTACTTCAGTATAGACTACTTCCTCTACTCTAATCAATTTATAGGCTACTTCTTTTAGCTTTCTGCTGTTGGATTACTAATTGGAGCATTTAGCTATTGTTTAGACAATTTTAAACTTCACATACAAATTTGCTAATTTATCTTTTAGTTTTCTACATATAACTTTTAGATACTGTTTTGTTAATATTTGCTTATAACTACTGTTTGTCTAATTTATCTTTTGTCTTACTAACTGTAGGTTATGCATACAATTTAATTTTAGCTTTTAGCAATGATTTGTAATTTAGCCTTTACCTACATTTTTGTAATTCTAGCTTCTGTGTTTCTTGTTTAGACAACAACTGTTCAGTTAATTCATAATTCAACAAATTTCGTAGTCGTTGTGCTTGACAATGACATCATATTGTGGCCATAAAATAACAAACATGAACTAGCAGAGGACAATAGAACAAGTGCCAGGCACCAGATTAACAGAAAGTTAAAGTAACGTATAATGGAAATAAGATAAATAGAAAATTCCACATTTGGTAAAGAGAGAGAAAAACTTCATCCTTCAGATGATGACAAGTGTTTAACTAAATACAACATTATTTTATGCGTCAAAGTTCTTTTTTTATATAGATTTGACAAAAAAGAGAATAAAATGATGTCTCTGCTAATAACAAAATGCTTAAAGGTCAAATTTTAAAACAGGCTCTTTGATAACTTGTCCATAATGTGTCACAGGTTGGTTTCTATAGTTTATGATCTATTTAATGACTCAGTGACTCAGATTATTTTTAAATGACTAAACCAAAAACATTTCTTAGAAAAAAAATAAAAATCTGGAAGAATTTTTTTTTGAAAAAACAGAAAGCCTGACCTTAACTATTACAAATTTAGAAGATTACAAGAAATACTGTCTGCCTGTAATCAAAATATAAACAGAGAGAGACGACACAGGCATTTGTGCATGGTGTAAAACATATATAAATAACTGCCACGTTTAAAATGGATATTAAAAATGGCAACAAATAATCCAGTACATCAACAGTTGTTGTAAAAGTGGCTATGGACACATCCAGCAACAATCTTATACTGTCTTGCAGATTTTAGCGTCTTATAAAAAAGCTTTTATTTCTAAAAGGCTTGACCGGAAGCAGCTGGCTCCTCCTGCAGGTGTGTTGACGTCTGTCAGCTTCATGAGGACGAGCCTCGCTGTTATTTGGATATTTTCTCTGGCAACGGTGTGTGGCTCCTCCCCGTGCTCCCAGCCACTGGCTGAGGCTCCAGCAGGATCCTCCCACAGCAGCAGGAGGAGCAGCCGACGTTCATTTAACTCAGCATGGAGGGAAGAAGCACGGAGACCTGCTCTTACATAACTGGCTTCAGTGTAACACTGCCAGTTGTCTTAAAAATTTATTATAACTTTCTTTGAAATTGACCATTTTATCTGCCAAAGTATAATATTTGGAATTGTTGTGAAATTTGTACATTTGTTTAATTGAATAAGGATATATATGTGATTTAAGAACCTTTAAATGCAACATGTATGGCATAAAAAATATGTAGTTTGTTTACCACTGTGCAAATATAATTTGGTTAATGTCACTGTGATTAATTTTGCATTAACTATTTGTAAACACTGTTGTAAGATATTAAATCTTTTGTAGGAAATACACACAACCCAAAACAACAAACAAAATGCTATTTTCTACATATATTAATTTTTTCATTTGTTTTTTATTTGATCAGAATACATAGAAAACACTAAAAAGCACTTAGCCAACAAAAATCAAAGCATTTTGGGTTTAATTTAGTCCTATTTTTAACTTTCTTAATTGCAACACAATAAGTGTAAGTGTGTTTTTGTCAGGGCTACTACGGTGGGCCACCGTAGGCTACACAGTTACACCACCTTTGAGGGACACAAAGCAGCAGATTGAAGAAGTTTCAGCTACTAAAATCTCTGATAGGAGGAAGTAAAAAAATAATTTGACAGCCATAGCAAATAATCGAAGGTCACAACTAACATTTGCTGTCAGTTGCTGAAAGAAATATGTTTGACTCAATGCTGCCCTCTGCTGGAAAAACAGGAGACCTACAGCTCAGAGTTTTTATGTTTTTAGATTCAGTAAAAAGGCCAAACCACTTACTAAACAATCAAATTCTTGTAAAAAAAACGTACTGAATGAGGTATTTGATCATTATAGAATACATTATTACACTTATTGGGATTAATAAAACAATGGCTAACAAATCTAAAAGTCGATAGGGCTACATCGGACACAAATAAAAATGCCTATAAAGTAGCATCCAGTCAAAACTGCTTTTTCACTATGTTTATATGTAGAGTTTTTTTTGTTTGTTTGTTTTTAGAAAAAAAAGTTTTGTAGTCATAAACACTTTCACTGAATATTTCTAAGTTAGAACACTCACACATTAACCCTTACAATTTAATTTTTATTATGAGGGTGCTTTTTTTTTTTTTTTTTTTTTTTTTTACAAGTTTGATTAGAAAAGTTACACAACTCTGATAAATAGGTACAAGTAATGATAAAAAAATACAATTACACTCAGCCTGTACTGGAGCCAAAAAAGGAGAGGAAACTCAGATAAAGAAGTCTCGCGAGATCACCGCGTTCAAGACGACTGGGGCTCGAAGTTTACAGATCTGTGGATGAATCATAACAGCATCAAGATGTCGGGACGTTCAGGCCGCGCCGAAACCCGAAGTCGGGCTAAAGACGACATTAAAAAGGTCCTGGCAGCTATCGAGAAAGTCCGCAAATGGTAAGTGAGCTAAGTGTGGGGGGTTAACAAGGAGGGGGGCAGAGGTTTTAGACGAGCATTGCTTGCTATTTTGCTGCGTCGCTCAACAAACTTCAGTCGGAAAAGTTAGATGATTGACGAAGCCGTGGACCAATCAGAGGCGTCGTAGGGGACAGAAACGGGGTGGGGCCAGTAGATTTTTTTTTTCTTCTCCGCTGAGATCTGTCAACATGGCTTCAGCTGCCCGACATGCGGCGGACTGGGATGTGCGACGATTTAGATGAACATTAAAATAACTATTTTTCGAACATAATTAGAGATTTGATGGACTTTCATCTCTCCTCACGGCAGAGAAAACGAAGAGAAAGTGTAGGCTGTACCACACGGATTATAACAGATATCATTAGGGTGCGAAATGATAGGGTGTCGACTTTTTCTTTAGGAGGTATGAAGGCTGGCAGGCAGTCCCATACAATGCAGGCATGTCTCTGTATGCTGCTGGTTTTAGAAGAACATCTAATTTTGTATAGATTACAAGACATATTGGGTCCAGCAGTTAGAAGGCACGAATTATATCTGCAGTCAGACATCTACTCCAAATTAAATGATCTGAGGGAAAAAAAACTACAGCAACACAGTGTACTGCATCCAATAATAATCACTTTCAACATGACAAACAGGAAGATGACACAACCATACTGCAACTACAGTAGGTGTGTTCCTCATTATTATTAAACATCAACGTCACTTTATTTAATTTGGCTGATTTTTTGTGGGGAAAAATAATTGACAAAAAGAGAACCAACAGGACTAAAGAGGTTAATCTTGAGTCAGTCTTTTCTAATGTTACAAAATAAAACAATTGGCCTAACTTAACTGCATTTAAGCGATAGCACAGATCTTTTAACGAGGGGATATGAATACTTAATATTATACCTGATGTAACACTGGCCTCAGTTTGGAGAAGCAGAGTTTGCTTCTGACTAGATCATCTTGCTAACAGCTAGACCAAAGTGGACTGCTGTCATCTTACAACAACTCTAATTAACTATAGCAATTCATATAAAATTTTGCATTGGTGCAACTTTCATATTAGGTAATTATTTATTTCAAATTCTCTGGTTAATCTGCAAGTAGGGCAAACTGGTTGCACTTCCAGAAGAGATACTCTAATATTTTTTTCCAGAATAACTATATGATGCTAAAATGATGACAATGCAAACGTTTATGATTCACCTGCTTGAATCACCATGAAATTTTGGAGATGTTGTTTTAAATTGGCAGAAAACCCAGGTCAGACTAGCCATTTTTGACACTCCTATCAGAGTAAACTTTTTTTTCCAAACTGAATGTGTTCAAAGATCCATCTATGACAAGAAAGTCCTCTTACTAACAGCCTGGCCTTGCCTTCCTATGCAGTTCTGCTCTCTTCTAGTTTCCCTTCACCGTCTGCAAATGTCTCTGAAGTTTCCAGCAAGCAATCACTTCTCCATAGCCAAGAGTCCAGACCCTTGTTCGAAGCAAAGCAAAGGACAAGGGGCTGGTTTTAACCAGGCTATCTCACTAATGACTTAATTTATTATGAGCTGCCTCTCTGCTCTGCACAAATACAATATAACTTAATGCAACTCTTACCCTCTATTTCAATTCCAAACATGCACATGTATTTAATAGCTGCATTAAACATTTTCTATTAGTTCTTTATGGCATAAAAGGTTTTAATTTTTAGTACGTTTGTTAAAAACTTATTTTATTTATGTTTGGCTCTCTTGTGCTTGCAGCTTAAGGGAAACACTTTAAAAAATCTCCACCCTCCTAAAAGACTATCCTAACTTAGACATGATTTTAAAGAAAACGACTGTACCTTTGGTAATCTGGTTCAGGACTGTCTAATTCAAATCGTGACACTGATGCACTTTGAGAAACTCCAAAATATACCGAGCTCCTTTCTAATAACATTCAAATGCTTTTCATCCCCAGGGAGAAGAAGTGGGTGACAGTTGGCGACACGTCATTACGCATTTTCAAGTGGGTTCCAGTAACGGAAACAAAACAGGTGTGGGCATTCGTCATGTTAGCACTCCGCCTCATTTGTGTTACTCGTCTGCATCCTCCTCACAAAATCCACTCTCTTCCTTTAGATATTTCGCACCAAATCCACTAGTGGAGAGACCAGGGGGCTGAAAGATGTGGTCTTGGAAAACACCAACACTTTGCTGGATTTTGCTGGTAGGCAGTTTTTTTTTTTTTTATAATGTTTGCATTAAAGAAAAATAAAACCTGTTGACGGTGACATCATCTCTACTTTGATCTCAGATGAAAACAGCAACCAGAGCTTTCTGTCAGATGTTTATCAGTCCAAAATGGACAACAGCAGCAGCAACTCCAGCTCCCAGCAGGTCAGCCCCCCTCACTCCTACAGTCTCCGAGCCGAAGACTCTCAGCCGCCGATGCTCGGACAGGAAAGTGTGGATGGTATGTGGACAACTCTCTGCTAAACTACTAAATACTTCTTTTTCTCTGTTTTTTTTTTCATCCACGATATGTTTTGTCCAATTTTATCATTAACAAAAGGCTGTAGTTTATGTGCCGTACCAGCAGGTGGCGATAATGTCGCTGAAAATGATTCACAAACCTTTTCTTCATTCACTAACTGAAAGTGAATGTTTGCAAAACAAACTGCTGTGTTATTCTGTCCAAACGGATTCACCAGAAACAAAATGTTTAAAATATAAGAGCTTCCTCATCAAAAATAAATCCATTTATGTTGAAGGTTCAAAGATATTCAAATGCCTATATAACTAGCATAAATTTGTTTTTGCCAACTTTATATTAAATAACAATATAATTCCACACTTTTTCTTTTTTTTAATGCAGAGCCAGTTCATTCAGCACGGGACAGAGCAGATGAGCCACCAACGCTCATCAAGGAGGACCTTCTTACCTCAGGATCAAGACGGAGTGCCTCAGACACAAAGGTTTACTTTAACTAAATAATTTCAAGAAAAATCAAGTTCCTGACTGAGTATTTTGTATGATTCATTTTTGTTGCATGTTGTAAATTAGATTTTTATAAATATAGACAGGATTATACACTTATGTAACTTGATGTGTTCCTCCTCCTTCAACAGGAAGAGCTGGATGAATCGGGAGCGCCTCCTTTAAAGAGGATTTGTTCAGGGGAAAATGCCACCCTGAGATAGCTTATTTATAACTATTCTGTCAAAATGCACAATTTACCAGTTCTTGATTGCTGTAAGATTTGTTTAAATTTTATATTTACACAAATATTACTCAAAACATTTCATCTAGCAAAATAAAAAAATGTCATAACAGCTTTGTTTTTGCTTTAAGCCTTTGAAGTTTATTTGTTCAAGTGGTATTTTAACAGAATTTAAATTTCCTTCAAATTTTGTACGTACCAAGCCATATTGTGCATTTCTGTGCGCAATTATTAGAAATCTGTCACGCTTTTGATTTTTTTTTTTTCTGAATAAAATTTGCATGTTTCCGTATTTTAGTGCTTTAAGTTTTAAGCTTTTCTGCCAATCTTTAAAAAGGTATTTCATGTATAGCTTTTTGTAGATTGTTGTTTAAATGTACCATTACGTATTATGGGCTCGCTAGAACAAATTCTTTGGCTTGTCTAACTTGATAATAAAACTTGTTTGTAAAAAAAAAAACTGTTTTTTAATTTTTTTTATTGGATATTCTTTTTAATTTATTATCGCTTCTTTGTATTCCATTAAGGAAGTGCAGGACAACCTATTGTTTGAACAGGCCTATTCAAAATGGATCCCCAGACAATGTGGTTGGAAATTAATTTGATAATTACACGTAAATTAATTATCTATTGTAAGTCTTAAAACATTATTAGTTATATAATATAAATAAATGTGTTGTTGAGTTGAAAATCTCATAGTGTGTCGTATTCAGATAACTGCCTTTAATTTACGTTTTATGCAGACGTTTTAATGAGGAGCGTCTGCGTAGCACTAATGACTGACAGGCCTCATCAGCCAGTGAAAAAGCACCGGAGTGATTTGATCAGAGCATTAATCTTAGGCAGCCAATGAGCGGTGAGAGAAGGCGGGGCTTGGGTGCGGGCGCCTCTTGCTGCCGGGGAAACGGAGAGCTGAGGGTTGTGTGCGGTCTTGTGCCGGTGGACTAAAAAACTCCCGCCATTTCGGCAAGGAATTAACCTCTTGTTTGGTCGAGGTTACTCTCTCCTGACACTTGAACGCTGTTACCTGCTTACGCGAAACTTCGCCCGCACTAGTGGCACTAGTTTCAACGAGAACAAGTCTGGTTTGTACATATTTACAGGACCGTAAAGCGACGGAGACGACCTGCTGAACTGAGCTGCTTTCGCGGCGTTTGCCGCGAGTTTGATTTCGGCGTGAGTGCGCATCATCGTTTTTTATACTCACCTGAAGGAGCTGAAAGTTTTACCAACTGTCTCGGTGGACCGCTTCAATACGTCTCAAGGCACCACGTAAAACCGAAATGACGCCGCTGCTGGAGAAACGGAGAGCGGTGTGATGAGGCCGCCTGTGAGGAAACTGTTATTGTTTTGCATCGCCGTAGCTGAACGCACCGGGCCTGCCGGCGGTAACGTGGAGCCTGCTATTGATCGGCACACCGATTACGGGCGCTTGGATACATGCTAAGAAAACACCACTGTGTCAAGAAAATCGCACTAGTTGGTCGCTAGAAAGTCTAATTCCACCTCTGGCATTTTTTGCCGCCTTTTGAGGATTTGCCATGGCCCCTCTTTTGGGTCGGAAACCGTATCCACTGGCTAAGCCGTTAGCCGAGCCACCAGGCCCGGGAGAGGAGGTCTACATCATCGAGCACACCAAGGAGGCCTTCAGGAACAAAGAGTATCCTTCAACGTGATACTTAGAATAGAACAAGCAGCCTGAATGTTCAGGGTCTGCTATTTTTATTTATCTCAAATTAAACCTGTCATAGTAGAGGGCTGTTCAGGTGGCTGGGTGACGTTACCTGTCATTTCTGCCTCTGTTTAATCGCATGTACTCACTTTACATTGGCTGACAAGCTAACAGCTAACCAGCTCTTTTAGCCGTTTTATTAGCTAACAAACCGAATTTGTAATAAATGTCACAATTTAAACGACATGTATCACAGTAAATGTGGCTATTAAAAGACTGGAATGTGTCTTTCACTTTCATCTTTTGCGGCTCCACCATTGCTAACGTGGCTAACTAGCAGCTATGCTAACGTTATGTATCCCATTATGTCACAATGCCTCGTTCCCTTGCCTCCGACAGACCAAAGCAGTTGCTTCGCCGACTGGAGCTAGCTCGTCCTGTTAGCACAGTCAGCCCCCGACTTTTGTAGCCTAGATTTAGCTGAAGGGTAAACACTTAACAAAAATTAGAATCACTTGTGTGAAACATTATTTTTAACGCCTCTGTTTACCCGCTTGTTTATAATGTTTATGTGGAAACGAGCGGCAGAGAGCCGTAGCTGTCTGCAAGGTTATGTTGTTTAGTGTGACTCACGTAAAGGTGAGTTTAGATGTTGTGGCTAAATGTGTTCTGTTATTTATAGTGGAAGTGGAGTTCTGTTGTGACATGGCTATGTTAGTCACTGAAGTGTCTTTTAACATTGAGTTATTTATTTATTTGCTTCAGAGTTTTGTTTTCTGATTAAATAACTGTGGCACCGTCAGTCTCAGCTCTTTTAATCTTCATTCATAATTTACGTCCCCACATGGCATGTTTTATTACTCATTAATAACCACTAGAAAAGCATAGTCGAAACATATTTTCTGTCATCCACATCTTACTTCCCCCTGTTTCGAGATCTGCTTCATAATTACATTTGCATCTTGCCCTGTCTGCTAAGCATGAGGATTATCTCTTATGAGTGTTGTAATTTCCTTGACCAAATGTGTACAGAGAGTATGAGGCACGGCTACAGAGGTATAACGAACGCATCTGGATATGCAAGAGCACCGGAAGTCTTCAGCTTACTCACAAAGAAGCCTGGGAAGAGGAACAAGAAGTCACAGAGCTGTCAGTACAACTTCATCTGATTTCTGTTGATTGTAATACTTTGTCTTGATCAGTTTGAGGTGATTTTATATGCTTTCAGGTGTCCAGTAATACTCCAGTTTTCTTATTAACAGCTTTATATAAACAGCTGCCTTTCCTTTTGATAGACTCTGCAGACTAGCTTCTCTAAGGTGAATAGTAAAACAAAATAAAATCCCTGCCTGTGAAAGTCGTGTGACTTAAAGCTCTCACGCGATTGGGTAGTTTTGCTCCTCCTTTAGAGAAATATGATTGAGTCATACTTGAACAAGTATCGTGATGACAGTTTCCTTATCACGACAGAGCGTTGCTCAGCTGCCTGAAGCTCAAGTCTGTCAGAGCTATAAGCTGTACCTAAGCTCTGACTCTAAATATAACATCCAAGAGATTTTACTCCCCCATCCGGCCACTGTTGGTATCATTTCACAGCACTAAAAAATGATCACTTATAACAATTCTGCAGTGTTTAATAGTGTGGTGTTAAGCTGTTTTCTGCAATGATATCTTTATCTGTTTTGAGCACAACACTGACTGTTTTGTGTGCAGGCTTCAGGAGGAGTATCCTCTGTGGTTTGAGAAGCCAGTCCTCGAGATGGTTCACCACAACACGGTGTCTTTAGACAAACTGGTTGAAATGGCCTGGGTGGAAATCCTCACCAAGTATGCTGTGGGTGAAGAGTGCGACTTCCTGGTTAGTTTGACTTCTTGGAATATGTATTGCCACTGTTTATGTTCCTTTAAAACTGTTTACGCAGCAGCTCAATTTAGTTTTTTAAGGTGACATAATGAATAAAAAATACTTTTCTTACATTGAAGTCATATTGTCAATGAGTGATGCTCCTTTATTTTATTATTTGCTTTATTCTGTTATTTGTTAGTAGGCATTCCAATAAAAGTTGTTTTTTACTTTTATGAAGTTATCTGAATTAGGAGAATATAGCTTTGTTCTTTATGTATTAGTGTCATTAACTTGAGCACAAAAGATTAAAACTAGGTACATTTTAAGCATTTATTTGGCTATTTTTTGTCCATAAAAATGTAATCATGTCAGTTCTACACATTGTGAATGTATTCCTCTGTAGTGGATATAGCTTGATTAAAAAATGTTTGGTATTTTTCCAGCACCAAAGATTCCTGTTATTGAGTGATTTATTATTATTTTTAGGTGGGAAAGGACCAAAGTTTGCGGGTGAAAGTGGTGAAGATTCATCCTTTAGAAAACCCTGAGGGTGAATCGGGTGAGAAGAAGCTGGAAGGAGCTTGTGACTCCCCATCCAGTGACAAGGAGAACACCAGCCAGGAGAACCAGAGGAAGGAGCCTCCACCTCACGAGGAGGAAAACAGAAGGGAGAGTCTCAGTAAGTATCCATCAATACAGAATGGACCAATTAACCGCAGACATCTTTCTGCATGGATGTTACTGTAAACATATTTTTTCGGACCATGTTAGACTTAAAAATGCTTTAAACTGTCTTATTTTACGTCTCAATGTTTTTGCTGTGTTGTAGGTGACAGAGCACGACGCTCTCCGAGGAAAGTTGCCACTGCCACAAAAGAAGAGAAGAAGAGATGGGTAATGCCCAAATTCCTTCCTCATAAGTACGACGTGAAGCTGATCAACGAGGATAAGGTTTGTTTATCACCTTTCAACAAATAAAATAGTAACTTGTTCTACTCTTTTAGTATTGTCAAGTACCCAAACTGAAGTACTTGTAATTATAGGTCTTTCAGATTTACAGACTATGATCTAAATGTATGTTCTTCTTCTTCTTCAAATGAATTGTATTATAGGTGATCAGCAATGTTCCAGCTGACAGTCTTTACAGAACTGAGCGCCCTCCAACCAAAGAGATCATGCGCTACTTCATCAGGCACTATGCTCTGAGGCTGGGCAAAGGAGAGAGTGCTCCCTGGGTGGTTGAGGACGAGCTGGTAAAAAAATATAACCTGCCCAGCAAGTTCAGTGACTTCCTCCTTGATCCTCACAAGGTTAATTAAGTCTTTGAATTTTGATTTCTGTAAGATTTCTTGTTCTGGGCTCATGTTTTTTAATGTTTAAAAAATTTTTTTTGAAGTTTTTGGCAGAAAATCCCTCCACAAAGCGTAAGAGCTTGACATCCCCTGACGGTAAACCTAGAAAGAGGATTAAGACAGGCGACACTTCTGGAGAGGATTCAGTAAATGAGAAGGGAGAGAAGAAAGATAAAAAGAAGAAAGATTCTCTAAGCGTGCCTCTTAGTCCCACCATTTGGGGTCACATGCAGGTTCGTGGCCAGTTTTCAGATTATTAAATGTCTTTTCACACACTTACAGTTTTAATTAACCTAATTACCAACTGAATATGTTCGGGTAAGTTATCACACCACACCTCGACTATAACAATTGTAGAAACATGAATAAATCTCAGTAACTTGGTCTTACCAGGACACTGCAAAACCTTATTAGCCTGCCTTACATTGTCCAGCCTTGCAGTAATAACAAATGTTACACATGCAGCTCTTTCAGTTGGTCTCAAACTGAGGGTAACTCTAATGAAAACCTGACTGTTAAGTAGGGCTGCACAATATATCGCAAATTTATCATTATCGCGATAACAGCCAGTGCAATATGCATATCGCAACAAATGC
>JAUBOC010000077.1:16084878-16099637 GCA_032275365.1 Anablepsoides cearensis
TGCAGCCTAGGTGGAGTAGTTGAACACAGATCCACTGATCCTTCAACACAGAGCGTCCTAAGAAGACATAAATAATACATTTTAAAAATCTGTATTGTTCGATACAAGTGTCTTCAATACGGTTCGTTGCGGTTCGATACGGGTACATGTATTGTTGCACCCCTAGAAATTATGTATTAGTTGGTTTTTGCTGAACCAGAGCAGAAAAACATCAACACTGTATACTGAAATATTCTTTAATTTATCGCAAGTCATATCGTCATCGCAATATTAAACACTGTTATCGCACATCGCAGGTTTTCTTGATATCGTGCAGCCCTACTGTTTAGGAACTATACGACACAGCCATTAAGTTGACATATTATGTGTGAAAAGTGAGTGACTTAACACATCAGAGTACTGGCAGAAGTTCTAATGGGTTTTTGTACCTTCTTACTTCAGAAAATAAAGATGAACGGCTCTCCACTCAAGGTGAAGAACTCAGGAACTCCCAAGAAAGAAGGGAAAAGCTCAGCTCCCTCCACTCCAAAATCTGCCAAAAAGCCAGGGGACAAAAAAGATGGAAGGAAAAGTGGAAAAGGTGGCGATAAAAAGCTGAACGTGCTTAAAGCCTCCAAAAAAGAAGATAAAACTGGTGCAAAGACGCCAAAGATGAAGCAGATGACTCTGCTACACCTGGCTAAGGGCACGCCTGCAGGAAGTCCTAAAAAGAGAGCTCGCAGTGGCAGTGTGGGCACGCCTAAACTTGGGAAACCACTGCACCCCATGGCTCTCCACCTCCTCCGGTACTACAAGGAGAACAAGGGCAAAGAGGATAAAAAGAACGCCCTGTCCTCCCTCGTATCTAAAGCCGCCAAGGCGCTCTCTGTGGAAGATCGTGGCCGTCTGCCTGAGGAGCTGAGGGAGCTCGTACAGAAGCGATGGGAGCTGCTGGAGCAGAAGAGGCGCTGGGCGGCCATGAGCGAGGAGGAAAAGGCGCAGGAGATGAAGAAGAAGCGCGCAGAACTCAAAGAGAAGCTAAGAGAAAAGGCCAAGGAGAGGCGGGAGAAGGAGATGCTGGTCCGCCGCGAACAATCACGTCGATACGAAGACCAAGAGATCGAAGGAGGCAAAACCCTGCCGACATTCAAGCTGGTAGACATGCCCGAAGGGCTACCCAACACCCTGTTTGGTAGCATAGCAATGATTGCCGAGTTCCTTCACTGCTACGCAGGCCTGCTAATGCCAAACGACCAGTATCCAATCACAGCGGTGGCTCTGATGGAAGCGCTGGCCAGGGAGCGCTCCGGCTTCCTCTACCTGAACCGTGTGCTGGTGGTGCTGCTCCAGACGCTGCTGCAGGACGAGCTGGCCGAAGGCTACAGTGAGCTGGACATGTCCTTATCTGAGATCCCTCTCACCATGCACTCCGCCTCCGAGCTGACGCGGCTGTGCCTGAGGCCGTGCGACGCTCACGAGGAGAGCG
The DNA here is from genome assembly GCA_032275365.1 of Anablepsoides cearensis. Classification (NCBI taxonomy): domain Eukaryota; kingdom Metazoa; phylum Chordata; class Actinopteri; order Cyprinodontiformes; family Rivulidae; genus Anablepsoides; species Anablepsoides cearensis. The sequence goes on from JAUBOC010000077.1 coordinate 16,086,344, forward strand.
GCCAGGGGTCGGAGGACTCCGGCGCCATGGGCGACTTCGACGACATGGTGAGCAACGAGTTCCTGGAGAAGCTGGAGACGGTGGAGGTGTTTGAGCTGAGCTCCGAGGAGAAGGTGGACCTGCTGGTGGCTCTGTGCCACCGCATCCTGATGACGTACTCCGTGGTCGACCACTTCGACGCCACGCAGCAGCGCTCCGCCGAGCTGTGGCGGGAGCGCCTGGCGATGCTGAAGGAGGTCAACGACCGCAAGAGGGCTGAGAAGAAGATGCGCAAGGAGATGGAAAGCAAAGGTGTGCAGGTTTATTACTGTTTAAATAAAATATTTACTCTGTTAAACTAAGTTCCTTGTTTTTTTTTGTACCAAAGGTGAAAAGAAAAAAGAGGTGAGTGCTAAAAAGGAGATAAAGAAGGATGTAAAGGTGGAGCTGGAGCCGGAGCTTGAGGACATGATCAGCTCAGTGAAGAGCCGGAGGCTGATGTCTTTGCAGGCCAAGAAGGAGCGGGAGGAGCAGGACAGACAAAACAAAGGTAAACATCTCAGTGGTTCATACATGTACCTTGAATCATCTCATATAAGACGATATTTTTACTAATATTCAGTACACTATGAGTAAAGGTTTCTGTCTTTTTCCTGTTCAGAGCGGATGGAGAAGGAGGCAGAGGAGGAGCGAGTGCGTAGACAGAGAGCTGCCACAGAGAAGGCCTTCCAGGATGGAATAACCAAAGCCAAACTTGTGATGCGCCGGACTCCACTGGGTACAGACAGAAACCATAACAGGTTAGTAAAGTTTATTTTTAACAGCTAGTGTGATATGATACACAGCACATGTAACTAACCCTGGGTTGTCTGATGTTTTTGTGAAGATACTGGCTTTTCTCAGACGTGGTTCCTGGTCTGTACATCGAGAAAGGCTGGGTGCACGAAAGCATCAACTACAGCTTCACTCCTCCGCCTGAGGAGAAGCCAGCTGATCCGGAGGATGAGGAGGAGGAAGAAGAGGAGGAAGAGGAGGACACTGAAGCAGCTGCTGCCCCTGATTCACAAGGTGCCGTGTTTTATTGTTCCTTTTCAAATAAACTTTTGTTTCGTCTGAATTCTTTCCTTTTTTCCACTGTGTCTTTTTAAATAACGTTTTAGTTATGAAACTTAAATTGTCATTTAGATGTTGAATTATTTTATGTATTTCAGAAGCTGAAAAAGACGATGGAAGTGTGGATGGTGCTGTTAGTGAAGGAGCCCAGCAGGGGGCAGCACCGGACATCTGTATTGAAAGTACCATTCCCAAGCAGGGACAGAACCTTTGGTGCGAATCGTTCACTTTTTTTTAAATTTTATTTTAATGTTGTTTTGTTTGTTTGTTTTTAACTCTCCTGCTTTAAACCCAGGTTCATCATTGACAGCACAGCTGAACTGGAAGAGCTGGTGGACAGTCTTCATCCTCAGGGGGTCAGAGAGAGTGAGTTAAAGGTGAAGATCCAGAGCAGGTAAATTGGAGATAACTGCACACTAAACACAGGATTATTATTGTTAGGGTACTGTTGCAAAACATTAAGAGTTTTTCTCTTGTTGTACTTTTTTAAGCTATTTGTAACAGTTTATTGAAGCTGGATACCAAAGCAAGCCTTTACTGTTTCAGGTACCAGGACATTGTACACTCCATCCATCTGACCCGTAAGGCCAAAGTGGGTCTCAGGACCTGCGATGGCTACGAAGAGCTGCTCAAATATTTGCGCAGTGATATCCAGGAAGTGGCCTCCAGACTCGAGAAGGGAGGACTGGGTTATATGGACGATGCCACAGACATTGAAGAGCAGGTCAGTCCGACTGCTTAAAACAATTTAAATTAGTCTGACTAAACATCTCATATAATCTACAAAAGTCAGACCATCGTCATCACTGTTGTGTTTTTAAAATGTGATTTTTAATCGCAGTTGAAAAACATGAAGAACTTGAAAGAATTCGGTGAGTGTATCATCACTCTTCAGGCCTGCGTGGTCAAAAAGTTCCTGCAGGGCTTCATGGCCCCGAAGCAGAAAAAGAAGAAAAAACAGGGAGCGGAAGAAAGCGGCAAGACTGAAGAGGTGGATGAGGAGAAGAGACTCGCTGAGGAGGCCAGAGTAAGAATCCAGACACCTAGTTTTCAGCAAGGTTGTATAAAGTACCTCAAAGTGATACTTGAGTAAAAGTACAAGTATCTTACCATAAATTTACTTTGGTAAAAGTTAAAGTCTCCTCTAAGAATATTACTTGAGTAAAAGTCATAAAGTATTGAATATATTTTGTACTTAAGTATCAAAAGTAAATTTCTGACATAAAATGTACCGAAGTATTAAAAGTAAAAGTATTGAGTAAAAATGAGTAGCTATATTTCCCAAAATGACATTTATTGGGAGGTGATACCCTCAAAAATAAATAAATAAAAAGAAATATATATATTAAAAAAATTTTTTATTACTAATACAGGATCAAAATGATATATATATTTATACTTGTAAATATAGAAGTATAAATATATACTTCTCTACGAACTTTTACAAATAAATTCAGTCTATCCAGGAGGATAATATTATTTTAACAACAAGCTGTAATAAAATAGAAGCAACAACTTTCTACTTCTTACATTTTTACACAGTTATCTGTACTTTCTACTTATTAAATTTTTTTATAAAAGTAAAGAAGAAGTTAAAAAGTAGGCTAAAAAATAATTACTCAAGTAAAGTACAGATACCCAAAATTTCTACTGAAGTACAGTAGAGAAGTATTTGTACTTAGTTACTTTACAACTCTGGTTTTCCGTCTTTTTGCTCGTGTTTAGTGGAAGTCAGCTGCATGAGTTGCTGTGTTAAAACGTTTCATCTTCTGATCAGGTAGCCACCGCGGTGGAGAAGTGGAAAGCGGCCATCAGGGAGGCTCAGACGTTTTCTCGCATGCACGTGCTGCTGGGAATGTTGGACGCTTGCATCAAGTGGGACATGTCTGCCGAGAACTCTCGCTGCAAAGTCTGTCGCAAGAAAGGTAAGATTTGTTGTTCCTCTTATTTTGTGCAGCTTTGATCAGACGTCGCTGCAGAAACTGTCCTGATGGGAACAGTTTGATGTCGCTGCTGCTCCTGGTCCACTCTTTGTTCCCTGTCCAGCGTTTAGGCAGAAACCGTCTTTGCTGAGGCTGAGGCTGATGGAGACTAGGACCACATCCAGACAGGGAAGCAGCAGAATCCACAAGCTCAGAGCAGAAAAGGCTAGTTTTGTCAGGCAGGCCTACATTCAGAGTCAGCCCCTCCGAAAAGCAACAGGTGAACCCGTAGAGATGAGGAGAGAGCAGAGATGTCAGCAACATTCTGCAGATTTTAAATCTCTTTATTTTTCAGGGACTGAAGACCAGAAATAAGTTTCAGCCTTTAAATTGACTCAGATTTTTTTGTGATGAAGGTGACGATGACAAGCTGATCCTCTGTGACGAGTGCAACAAGGCCTACCATCTGCTGTGCCTGCGGCCGGCTCTGTACCGCATCCCTGATGGGGAGTGGCTGTGCCTGGCCTGCCAGCCCACCGTGGCCCGACGAGGCTCCCGCTCAAGGTGAAAACTCTAAAAACACACAGTGAAGAGTTAGAAACATATTCCTGAAGTATGAATAACAGTACATTTGGCATGTGATGGAGTAAAAACGAATGATTAGGTTTTGTTTAACATTATGACCACATTTGATCAGCTTCACACTTCTTAGCATAGTTTTACAGAAACAACTGAGTTCAACACTTGACAACTAAACAAGTTTGTGAAAAACCCATACATACAGAGGTCATATCACACGAACATAAACAGCAGAATCACTAAAACAATATGGTTCCTGTAAACTTTTGAACCTTTTTTTTTGTTTCAGAAACTACAACCAAGACACGGATGAAGAAGAGAGCGAGGAAGAGCCTGAGGAAGAAGGCTCTGAAGAAGATGAAGAGGACGAGGAAGAGAATGATTATAAAGCCATGGGACACAGCTGTGAGTATCTGCAAAAAAAATTTAAGAAATTTGTCTCCCCTGATGACCAAAGCATTTTATTTATTACAAAGTGTGGTTTAAAACACAGGTTAGGCTGGAATTTAATGAGCTGGTTTAGGAAAATGGTCTCCCTGGTGCTGATGTTTGGGAATGAGAGGAATGCTGATGGGAAAATTCCCCCGTCGTCCTGCCTCTATTGTCTGATTGTTGTCATGTAGCAGAGCTCAGGCCTGCAGCTCGCTTTGAAGCTTTTGGTGTCTCACTCTGGCTTCACTTAAACTATGTGGCAGGATGATCCCCCTCTGTCAGCTCAGGCCTGCATGTCAAGAATAACGATAAAGAGGTTTAGCTCAACAGCTCAGGAGGGAGTTTTAACACAGCTGGTTCCTTTTTTTTCCTGTAATTTCTACCATGAAACTCTTAAAATGGATTTAAACATATTAGGCAATAGTTTGGTAATTTTTACAGATTTCACACCATAATTGTGACATTAATAAAATGCTGATGGCTACAACTTTATTTTGTGTTTACAGTGAGGCCAAGGAAGAAGACCAAGCAGTCTTCATCATCTCGTCAGAAAAGCTCCAAAAGCAAAGTGAAGAAGCTGGCGTCCTCCAGCAGGCAGAAAGGCGGCCCCAGCAGCCTCGCAGACATTGACGAATTAGTAAGAAATTCTAAATCCAGAGGAAATCGGCTGGTATTTTAGAAGTTTTGCAGGTATTTGATTCTCTTGTTGGGTATCTTTCTGCAGGTGAGGCAGAGTAGTCGGATAGGAGTGAAAAAACAGAAGCTGGAGCTGGAAAGATGTGAAGAAATCCTGAAAAAACTGGTGAAATTCCGCTACAGCTGGCCCTTCAGGTGAGCAAGGATGAGTGTTTGAAAATACAAGCAGTTTTGGGGCCTCTGAATATTTATACATCAGGTTTAAGTACTTATAGAATAACAAACTGTGCAACTTTCTTCTTTACACTGTTTATATATTTCTATATTCGTTCTGTTCTCTGCTGCCTTTCAGGGAGCCAGTTTCCTCTGAGGAGGCGGAGGACTACCTGGACATCATCTCTGAGCCCATGGACTTCCAGACGATGCAGGGGAAGTTCAGCCAGGGCTCGTACCACCACCCTCAGGACTTCCTGGAAGACATGAAGCTGGTTTTCTCCAACTCAGAGGAGTACAACCAGCAGGGCAGCGCCGTGCTCTCCTGCACCGCCAAGACGGAGCAGGCCTTCCTGGAGCTGCTCCAGAAGCAGCTGCCCGGCCTCAGCTACCTCCGGCGACGCACTCGCAAACGCGTCAGCCGAGCGCCGCCTTCGTCTGAGGAGGAGGAGGACGACGACGAAGAGGAGCCGAAGAAGAAAAAGATGCAGAACGGCAAATCGAGCCGAAAGGGAAGCCGGAACAACCGGAGCCGCAAGGACGAGGAGAGCGAAAGCGAGGAGGATGAGAACGAGGAGGAGGAGGATGAAGATGAGGGCGACAACAAGAGAAGAAGTAAGAGGACCACCGTCACCTCCGGCCGGAAGGATTACAGGGAGCAGGACAGCGACGGAGAGCGGGACACTCGGAGAACTCGTCAGCGGGGGCGCCAGAGCGGCGAGGAAGATCGGTCCAACCAGCAGCGACATTCCAAGAGGCAGAAACGCTCGTGAAATCCAGGGTGCTCTTTCCTTTTCTTCTATATTTGATTTAAAATTTTTATTATTAAATTTCTGTCCACTCCTCAGAGAATCAACTACGAGCTCTCCTCCTCCTCCTCCTCCTCCTCCTCCTCCTCCTCCTCTTCTTCTTACAGCCAGCAGGACTCAACCCTCAGAATGACTCTTTGTGTTGATTAAATTTATGCTCACATTTTGAAAAAAACAAAGCGGAAGAAAACTCGTTTATATTTGTAACATGTTTAGTATTTGTGTCATCTTTTTTTCAGCCAAGAAATACAAGACTTTCCCGGTTCTGGAGAAGTCCTCACAGCTCTTAAAACAACTCATCAGCACACACAGGTGTCGATTTAAATTTATCTTTGAGAGTTTACATCGGCCCTTTTCTGAACAGAAGGCGTTACTTTTACTGGATTAGATTATTCTGCCCGATGTTTCCTGTTTTCACTCACCACAAAATGCTCTTAGCTGGAGAACAAACAGCTGTTAATCTGTCCTGTAAAGTTAAAACAGGATTTTACTAGTTGTTGTTTTTTTTTCCTTCTTCTTCCCTCAGCTTCACTTACTGGACGAGACATTAGATCACACTTAGTCCCGTCACATTAAAATAAAAAAAGAAGAAAAAAAAATCTGACTTGAAACCACTTTTGGCTCGTAGAGCTGCTCAACCTTTTCCTCCTCTGTAGTGCCCCGCCACTTTAAAAGACCCGGTACCTCGAACAATCCAACTGTTTTTACAACTTTTGTGTAAAGTGCACCTGTTTAAGGCAGCAGCTGCAGGACCATACTTTAAAAAAAAACAAATAAATAAAATATGTGCATAAATGTTTGTAAACAGTATTTAAAACCAGTGTGATTTTTATTTTCCTTGGGCAAAGCGGGCATTTTTTTTTAAGAATATTTGATATATTTTTGCACAGTTTATTTGGTATTGTAAATGAGAACTTGTTAGTGAACTTAAATCACATCCAGTCAATGCACAGATTAACACACACACACACACACACATCTGGCTTATTTTAGTTTCTCTGCAGCGGCAGAACTGAAGCGTTTTCTAACCAACACGTTGCTGCTCTGTTGGGTTGAGGTGTAGTTTCAAGTGTTGGTCATGATGAGGGTTTGTGTTTCAGCCACCAGGAGGCGCTCCACTCCTTTAAACTGAAGTCAGAGCTCCTGAAAATGTTTAGTAGAAACTTCAACATACACTTGTTTTGTAGCAAACACACTCAATGGAAAAAAGAAAAATCAAAAGCAGAATCTTAAATCTAGAGAAGTTATTTTTTTGAAGTTGCCAGCAATGTGTTTGTATATATTTATATATTTGTGTATACTGATGAGGCAATGTCCTCTTCTGTCTGTACTGTGTGATGCTGTTTAGTGCTGTTCTCATCCACATTTTCCCTTGATCTATTTGGCATCTTATTACTTGATTTATATTTTGTTTCAATTTGGCTTTATTCTCATTACGACAAACAAATTGTATGTTTTTTTTTTTTCTTCTCTCAGCGAACAAGCCAAAAGGTGACTGCCCTTCTCCGAGTCAGATCCAGCTGTAAATGCTTTCTTTATTCTTAGATGAAACTGCAAAACGCTTTTACACTTACTTTTATAAATATATATATATATTTATAGTCTAAAAGTTGGGTTTGGGCAGGTTGGAGGTTTCTCGTGTAAAAGGCTAAGGACAGAAAACCCTGGTTTCCCCCTTGATTTGTTGGTGCAGAGCTGACGAGCGGGTCAGCTCAGACCAACACAAATCACTGCCATCTGTAAATGTTTTGACCAGATAATGATCATGGGGAGGGGAAACGGGGCTAGCCTTGGTGACTGACTTATGTCTTCTTTACTTTTTAATAAAAAACAAATATCCAAGCAATCGTCGTGTCTCGACTCTTCTCTTTGTGTTTGAGTTTTCTTTATTTATGGTGAGAATCTGACTGAAACAGATCTACGTTTATTCTGTGCAGAAGATGCTCACATTAGCAGGTGTTGGTCAGACCTGGTGTCAACTGGTTCTGCTGCCATAACAAGCTAAATGTGGGCCAGATCTGTTTATAAGTTGGAATGCCACAACTGGCCCAGTTGTGGTTTGGTTTATGTGATGCTGACCCATGCTTGGACCATCTCTGGCAAACCACGTCTGGACCACCAAAGCATCTGGGTCCAGTGTTAGTCCATTGTGTGGGCCAGAGTTGGACCAGATGAAAACCTGGAGGAACTTTGACTGTGTAGTTAAAACTACTACTTCAGTTCATCGAGGTGCAGATATTCGTTTCTGGTTTCAGGTCTGTCTTTAACTGGACCATTCAAGAAATGAAGTACAGATACTTTGTTACTTAAGTAGAATTTTTTTGTTTTTTATTCTTTACTAGAGTAATTATTTTTCAACCAACTATTTACTTCTATTCTTTACATTAAAAAAAGCAAAAAAGTATTTCATTTCTATTTCAGTTTGGCTTGTTTTTATTCCCATTTGTCATCATTCAGAAAAAAAACTGCAGATAAATGGATTCTCTTGGATAGCATGAATTTAATTGTGGCTGGATGAGAAATATGAACCATTCTGACATTCTATTGGTTTGTATCCATCACACCTGTATCACCTGTATTACATAATTTCCCTCTGGGATCAATAAAGTGTTTTTGAATTGAATTTTGAATTTGAATGACACAAATCACATATCGCCTTCAAATAAAATGTATTATTATTATTATCATCATTATTACTATATCAGACGTATGTGTATGGCTGAAACAAATAGCCTGGGGCAGCCCAAATTTTTAAACATTAACATCCTTTTTTGGGGAGGTGGGGTTGTGCACTATAGACACCTGTGGTACAGCCTAAGATTTTATCCTTAATGTATAAACTTCCCCACGTTGTAGGGAAAACCCGTCCACACACACACACACACACACCTGTGTACTCAAACTGAGGTGGCATTGAGGTGCATCTCATCTGCTATGGACACACAGCTTTTCTATTTTGGCTTCATGCCTCTATTGTGTTTTTTTGCACACATAGGTTTAGATTTGAATCATTTTAAACCAGATCCTCTGTTTTGTTTTAATATGTAAAGTCCTAGAATTGAAAGAGGCTGGACTTTCTGTCTGTGTGTCTCTGCTCATCTGTTACAGGCTGCAGCTGTGATCCTACCGTTAAACAGCCCAAGTAAGACCTGTCATGTTCGGGGCAGGGAGGAGAGTCCAAGGAGGCCCAGCAGAAGCTTCTGAAATACCTCGTCGCGAGGCGGTGACAGCCTGTGAGCCCACTGTAATTTGCCGACAGGTGTGGCGGCTAAGATGGATCAGAGTAAAGGTCAGGGATGTGAAAAGTCAGTGGAAACAGCACTTGATTAGGGAGCGTTTGAGCAAGGCGGCAGCTGCATTCAGCTATAATAAACTGGATCTTTTCACTCGGGTGACGTTTCTCGGGCCTTTGCTACGTTTGAATTAGAGAAAAGCATCTTGTTCTATTTTAAAGCTAAAGCAGCCTGGAGGGGTAACCACAGTGCTTTACCTGTTTACACCTTATTGATAAAAAAATACACAACACAGTTATACATTTGATCAAACAAAGTAAGGTCCAGCATACATATTGAAGGAATGCACGTCACCCACCACCTTTCATACCAGAGCTTTAGACTAAAGTCATCTTGTGCTGAGAAATGATGGTGTTCTAGCCATTGAATGTGCAGTCTCACTGTGTTATATATGTGTGATTTGTGGAAACAAACTGTCCAGAAAAGGCCCAGCTACGAGAACACAGTGACAGAATCCATCACAATGACTTCACAATCAGCCTATAAATAGCCTTGAACTTTGTTCCTGGTGATGACAGACCTCCTGGCAGAGGCTGTCCATCCATCAGACTGAAATATTTCAGCAGCTACTGTATGGACTGCTGTGAAATTTGTGCACATTATTGCTCCACTCTGGGTGAAATATTTCCTTTCACCTCACAGTGTGTGGTGTGTATGTGTGTGTGTGGTAAAAAGCCTGACACCATGCACAGATATTGTACTTAAAGTGCCTGTGACATGCATATCCATGAAATATAAAAAATAAAAGAAAATATGTTTATATTGAAAAAACCTGGCATAGTACACATGATTTTACCCTTTATGTCACATAACTGGCATGTTTTCTTTTGAATTTGTCCCAGCTAAAATGAAACAGGAAGTGACATCAAAGGGGAACTCTTTGAGAAAGAAAACTCTCTGGGTCTTTGTTTATTTAAACAATATTATTTGAACTATGTCTCTTTATCATCTCTCTGTGATAGTGATTAAAATAATGTAAAGAAGCCTCAGATTCTTCTCTACAGTCTGTTCAAATTCAGACATTCCCCTTTGACATCACTTCCTGTTTCTTCACATGCAAATATCTCAGCAACTGTTCATCTCACCGGCATGAAATCTTTTTTTTTTACAATATGTTATCAATGTTATCTTTCCAAAAAATTTATTCAAATTTATTGCAAAAATTTGATGACGCAGGCACTTTAATGCTGTAAAAAATCTGTTGTGTCAACATCTGATGGACAGTAAAATGTTCATTTGACAGAAAACCTGCCTGACTGTTGAGGATGGCTCTGTGCTACTACCACACCTTAGCTCTGCCTGGTTTAAAGCCCTTCTCTTTGTACTTCTCATACAGTTATATACAATAGGCATGTTCTTAGATTACATTATTATAAAGTTAAGTTAGAATTCTGGACCGGCTCCATTCAATACTTTATCAGAAGTATTCTAGCTTGCCTCCATGGTTACATCACATCCTGTAGTTGAGAAATGCAGCAGGTGATCTAGTTCTCAAACAAGCAATGACCATGAGCAGACTGAGCTTTGACCTGAGGACAAACGGACAGAAGCAGACAGGGACAGAAGATTCAGTCCACCTACACAACCGGAACATGTACAAGCTGAGCGAAGTGACTGTCCCTGCAAATATTTACCTCTGGTCCAAGTCAGCACAGGGACATTAGGCACAAAGTTTGTCTTTTACTGTCAGCAGATAAATGAAGCTGACATGACTGTGACCATGTTAGAGAACAGCTGAATTATGTAAAATTTAAATGAATTAGATTTTAAGCCTGTCTTCAGCTGCAGTACAGGTCACACAGAGGCCTGGCCGTGTCTTACTAAAACCTGACCTACAACTTTACTCCTATAAGAATTGTTGCACAGAATGAACAGAGTAGAGCTGTGAGCATAAACTTAACATGTGTCACATCCTGGCAGCTACAGAATGAGTCTGTATAACACTGCAGCTGCAGAAAAGCTAAAGAATACAAAACTAAACAGTAGGTAAAAATAGACAAGGCAAGTTAACAGTAGCTAAATACTGACAAAAAGCAGCAGCTTAGCTAAAAATAAAAACAAACAAAAAGCCAGATAAAACTTACAAAACGTTTGCTAAAAGCTAAAGTTGCAAAAGTGTCAGCAAAAAAGTAGCAAAAGGATAGCAAAAAGCTAAAAGTAGTGAAAGGCAAGCTAAATGTAGCAAAAGGCTAGCTAAAAGTAGCTAAATGTAAGCTAAAATCTGCAGAAAGTTAGTTAAAAGAAGCAACAAGGTAGCTAAACTAAAATAAGCAAAAAGTTAGCCAAATGACAGCTAAATGTAGAAGTAACAAAAAGCTAAATAAAAGTTTAAAGTAGCAAAAGACTAGGTAAAACTAGCTAGATGCTAGCTAAAAGCAGCAGAAAGCAAGTAAAAAGCAGCGAATTGTTGGCTAAAAACTGAAAGTAGCAAAAAGCTAGCTAAAATAAAAAAAAGTGTAAGCTGAAGTAGAAAATGCTAACTAAAAGCTTAGATAAAAAAATAAAAAAATAAAAAAAAAATAAAAAATAAGACCAAAAATAGAGCAAGTACATAAGCTTAAGCAGATTTCAAAGAGAACACTGTTTCAACTAATTAAAAAATCTGTGTATTTCTGTGAAAAAAATATTCATAAAAAAATATTTAAATATTAAATAAAATATTTATAATCAAAGTTAAATATTTAGTAAAAACCTTACCAAACGCAAAATTCATGCATACATCTTTTGAATGATTTGATATATTGACAGCTGAAATAGCACAGAGCATACAGCAGTTAGATTGCTAAATAAATGTAAATGCTACATCAGTATTCAGACTATGAAATCACATATTCCTTTACAGAGCTGGAAGGTGTCATGAAAGTTAAATCATACATGACCATAGCAGTTACATGCCATTATTTCCTCCTCCTTTCTGTTTTAAGAGCGACTACAAACGATTATTAATGCATTATTCACTAAACAGAGCTCTTGCCTCTGATTTTCTCCACTGATGTGCGTCGTCTGCCTTTGATGATTAAAACCAAAGTAAAAGGGGAGGAAAAGGAGAGGAAAGAGTTCATAAGACGGTGTTTCTTCTGGGAACACAGAACCTCCATCTTCTCTGGAACAGCTGGAGCTTTCCTGTCGACCTGTTGAACAGAAGCGTTCACACATCAGCATCAGTCTGCTCTGATTACAGCAGGTAAACCCTTCAGCCAAAGGATTTCAAGATGTGGTCTAAACAACTACAACTCTATCATTTATCAACGCAAAGTGAGCTCGGTTTATTCCTTCAAGGAACGCTCGGCCTTGAGTTATTCCTGCAGCCTAACACTCCTCTTTATCAGTCATCTTCTGCTTTGCATGATGGCACAAATCTGAGAAATGTTAAAAATGATAAAAAGAAAACAGCTGAGGAGAACAACCTCCCAATCACCTGGAGGGCTCTTTGAACTCGTGGCAGCAGAAAGGATTGGATGAGCGCGCTGCGGCGAAGATGAAAGGCAGTCAAACTTGTAGATGTAATAAGTGGGCCGAGGCCCTTTCATGATTCATGCCGTGGATTCGTTTTACTGCTCTGTCAAAGAGCTCAGACGTTAAATAGACTCGTGTTTGTAGCTGGATTCTTTTTAAAACACAACACTGCACTGTAATTTCTAGGCTCGGAAGTTTTAAATAGTTTTAAACAGCATAAATCTGGTAGCTAAAATGATCCATGATTTTATTTGGGTAGTGTGTCACAAGCTAAACTGGGAACCTCCTTGTTAAGGCAATCCCTGATTCTAAATCAGATACAGTGACCTATGTTGATTGTTTAAAAGGTTCTGCACAAATATCCATTAATACGACACATCATCATCATAATGTGTCACACAAAGACAGCACCAGAAATGATTGCATCACAAGTGGAGATGTAGTGTTATCAGGCAGTTGCCTGAGAATGTGACTTCTTCACCTGCCTGCAGTTTTTCATTTTAACAGTAATTACAACAAGACAGGCCTCAAAACCAAACACTTGGTTAAAACCTTTTCCAGACCTGACTATGAATGATTTTATTATTTCAAAACAGCACCAATTGAAGAAAAAAAGTCACAGGTTTCTTTAAGACAAGACCCCTACACAAAATGACAAATTCCTCATATTAAATCACAGCCATATTAACAGGAGAGGTGGGCTTCTGTGTTTGGCTGTGTCTCAACGCAGGAGCTGCGTCCTTTAAAGTTCCTGTGACATGCCTATCCTTCAAATACATAAAGTGAAAGAAAACATCTTTATACTTAAGAAAATTGGCATAGCACACATGATTTTACCCATTTTGTCACATAACTGGCCTAC
>JAUBOC010000077.1:16215727-16233823 GCA_032275365.1 Anablepsoides cearensis
CTGTTTTAGCAACATTTAATTTAAAAACTGGACTTTTGAGGTTAAACAAATGTTTATTATTAATTTCAATAAATTGTTCAAAAGGAAATGCCAAAGCCACACATGACAAACATAATTACCTAAACTAAACACTGCTTAACTTGTGTTTTGAAATGTATTATTGCTGTAGCTCAAGTGGGTGTGTTTCATCTTCAGTGTTTGTGAGCTGAATGACTAACTATATTGTTCAAATTAAACTTTACATGAATACTGGAATGTTTTCCTAATCTAAAAGTTCAATATCATTCTTAATTTAGCCTTCAGATTTTACATAGAAATCTAAACTTATTTGTTGCTTATGTCATCTCAAAAAGATCGCAACACACTGTTAGTGTTCCATGGCTAAACCAGTTGCAAATTTCATTGGTAATAAAAGGAGATGTTACCTGAATTTGATGTGTTCTGCTTGACCTGACTTGTTTGTAAAATATAATTCATTTGGTAAGGAGTTCAGAAACATCTGGAAATTATGTTTAGAGGCCTAACACAGATGTGGAGCAAAAAATAAAAAATAAATGAACATTTCAGATGGGCTGTAGGTCCCTGAAGGAGCAGTGAGGAGCAGAAAACCATCATGTGGCTTTTTGTACAGAAAACCATGGTGGAGATTTTGTGCAAACTAAACTTTTGCCATTTAAAGTTTTCTGTAAAGATTTTTAAACAGCTGACCTGAAGTGCCAAAAATGTGACAACTAAATCTGCCCTTTTAAAATGTGTGGTGAAGAAGGACACAATTCAACTGTTCATATTATCAATAATATTTATTTGAATACTTTTACATGTTTTAAACATAATAAACACAAAAAAGGAATTAATATCCACTCAGTGGTTCTGTGTATTAATAGTAGAAATTCAAACATCAGTGGTGCTTAGAATAAAAATTGAATTATCAAAGTATTAAAGAACAAATCAGCATAGTATACATATAAAGTGCAAACAGAACAGGAGATTCAACAATGTGTCAGCAGAGAATTTCTATTGTTTTGCCCAGATTTTATTTTATTTCTTTACATTTTTAATAAAAAGGGAAGATATGCCAACAATAGGTCGCTTTTCTGCATTGGAACTGTTGATTTGTTATTGCACAGTGTTAAAAAAAACATTACCATGAGTTACGGACTCTGCCATACATGCATAGACTAAAGACAAAATACAGTTTGTGTCAAAAAGTCCTATATTACAAAAATTACCTTCTATGTATATGGAAAAAAGATAAAATCCTTAATTGGAGTTTAGGAAGGAAAAATTTAAAGACTACTGATGTTACATTCTTATACTTTGCATTGTCTGTTTGAAACACTCTACGCTTATCTGAAAATATATTTTTGCAGTATTGGCCTTTATAACAAAAGCAACAACTCCAGATTTCTTGTTTTTTCTACAAATGGTTTCAGTCCTAAATCATGTTAGAAAAGGGGCTCTTCTTTGCACACCCATTTTTCTGGCTTGTGAACAGAAATGTGTGCACCGTTTGATTCAGAGTCATTCCTCCCAAACTGTTTACTGGACTTTTCATGACTGTGTGTTCTAGGTCCTGTCAACATAGGCTTGTTGCTGTCATTGTCTCTGTTGTAGACTTGCTTTTTTGAAAGGAGATGCATAGAATGATGCAGATTGGTCCTCTTTTTTAGAATTTTATGCTTCATCTTTGAGGATGTGAGAGAAGTCAGTGAGTCGGAGCAGGGGGACAGCGGTCTTTTAATGTTGGATTTTGAGATATCTTGGTAAGCAGTTAAAGACATAAAGTCCTTTGCATCCTTGTTTTTAAGTGTATTATCGGATGAAAAATATTCTTCTTCCATGCTCTCAGATTTGATGCTTTTGCCCTCGTGATCATCGCTGTCCTTCATTTTAGTGGCACCTTCTTTATTGTCGCATCTGTAACTTTCCTTGTTTTCTGCCTGGTGTTTTTTCTCATGGCTCTTCTTAGTGGCGAGATACAGAAAACGCTGGGGACAATAGGAGCATCGGTATTTCTTCTCTGGGTTGGGGCTTCGGGGTGTGTTGTCAAAACAGGAGCCATTTTCCATGCAGCTTTTACAGATGTAATCACCACTGACTGGTGCCTCACCAGAAGGACCTTGTTTACCACAGATCCGGCAGAAATATGGGTGGGAACCAATTACGTGAGCTCTCAGTCCCGTCTCTGTGATAAAAGAGCTGTCACAGATGTCACAATTGTAGGTGGCCCTTGGGCTGTGGTTCCTGCTAAGACTATGTTTCACCCCAACACTACTGCCTAAGTTCCTCTCCTCGGCTTGAAAATAAGTTCTATCAAGGTGGGCCTCACTGACAGAAGTTTTGTCTGCAGATGGTTCTGGATACTGGTGAAACATAGGCCTGCTGTGTTTGTATTTGAGCTTGCTTCGTTTCTTTTTAGCTTTGTATGAATAGTAGGGACGCCAAAGCTCATCGGCTGTGTCGTTGGGGTCATCGTACGTCTCCGGACCCGTGAAGGCGGCGATTTCTGGTCTGAAGCGAAGTCTAGGGCTCTCTGAGTTTTCCCTCGTTGGAGAGCTTTGACTTGGACTCTGCTCTCCACTTGCTTTTCTTGTTCTCCTTTTCTTCCTTGGGAATAGCTTTGATCCTTTGATCTGACGGCGAATGATGGCTTCATTGCCTATCTTCACTGTAATCTGACACAGAGGCATGGGATCACTTTCCAGAGATGGACCCTGGCATGCAGGTTTGGCAATATATGTCTCCACAACTTTATCACACATTGGATTCTCTGTGCTTGACTGAAGAATTTCCTTGGTCATCTCCTCAACTCTTTTGGCAGAAGCTGACAGCTCACCTAACTTTTTAACATTACTCAAGGAATTTAGAAATGATGCATCATGACCAATGTTGTCTGAGTTGATTATTATTGGTGGATCATTGTTGAAAACTGCAGAAAATTCAGAATTGGGCTGCACAGAGAAGATGCTGTCACAGTTATGAGCAGATGGATCCCTGTTTTCAACATCTTGTCTATTGCTTCTCTGCATTTCTGATTCACTGTTCAAACCTTGGTCCGTATCATGGTCACTTGGCTTGTTGAAGCAGATGCGTGGTACGACAGGGGAGACAATTTTTGTCGTCGCCATGAATGTAAGAGGAATAGAAGTTGTGTCCATGTGACACGTGAGACCATTTTCTTCAAAGGGAGGAATGAGAGAACTGTTGTCTAGAGAGGACGGATCACTTCTTTCACCATGTTCTGAGTACGTCTGACTGTATGTCTTATATTGTCTTTTTCTAAACTTCATGGGCAGAAGCCTGTAGAGCTTGATTGGATAAACACTAGCTTTCAGCCCACCATTGGCAGATTTTTTCTTAACAGATAGGTTTGGATCAATGCCATGAAAGGACTTCTGATGGTTTTTCAAGATATAATATGTCATGAACGTCTCCAGGCAGAAAATACACTGATAGCGCCGCTCACCTGTGTGCCAGATTTCATGCTTTGTGCGATACTCTGCCAAGGCAAACACTTTGTTACAATAATGACAAGGGTAGGCCCTCTGCCAAGAATGTACATTCTCGTGCCGCTTCAGGCTGGATAGGGTAACATAAACCCGTTTACACACACTGCAGTTGTATCTCCTCTGACCAACACCTGGCTTCACTGCCTTTTCCATTTGTCGATGCTCTGATTGAACAAGTTCATCAGATTCTGACTCGAAAGAGTTGGAGAAATCCGCAGAAGGAAGCTGTGTGTCAACGCTCTCCACATCCAACATGTCCTCTGAATCTTGGTACGCATCTTTGGCTGATACATCCCTGGGATCTAGAATAGGTGAGCCTCTCAAAGCAGATGGACATACCTGCTCGTGGTTGTGTAGTCGCTTGAGGTGTATGAATTTTCTGCTGCAAAATTTGCAAAACAAATGACTAACAAAATGTTTTTTATGCACCTCTGCATGAATGGTGAGTAGAGCTTTATTTGGAAATATCTCTGGGCACTGCTCGCAGCCGTAGATTGCAATGCTGTCCTCGGTGTGAGGAGAAAGCGATGGTGGCCCTAACTCCATATTCATTTCATTGGTGGCTGTAGATAGCCCAGTGTCCATTTGTTTTTCTGTTTCTGCCTCTGAAAGAAGGGAAGGTGGTGTCATAATGGTGGTAGGTGCCTCTGAATCACCTGTGGATAATGAAGGAGTTGCTGTGTTTAATTTATCTGTTTGCAGTTCTGCAGGCTTTGAAAGTAGACTTCTACCCAAAATACCCCTCAGTCTGTGGCGTTTTTTGAGAGGGCCCGAATTCCTGTAAATCAGTTGCTTTGACTGTAAAGAAGGTTTGTAGATCTTATTGTTGTCCCATTGACTGCTGTCTTTGCCTTCAGTGGATTTGCTTACTGCATACGAGTGTTCGAAGAGGGTGTGGCTTGGCTCATTGCTCCCGTTGATGCAGGATGTTGTGGAAAAGTTTGACGGTAGCTGTCCCACGTCTGGCAACTGCTGCTCTTCATTGGTTTGAACTAAAGAGGTGAAGGGATTGTTGCCAAGACTCACTTCATTGATAGAGAAGGCATTAGTAATGCGAGGCCCTCTGGTACCGTCTGTCTCTTCAGGCCTGGAAACTTCCTTCTTCGTTTGTCTGGACCCAAGATCTGTGCAAAGGTCTGTCGACGCCACACACTCATCCTGCTTCTCCTCTGTAAGCCTCTCTAAAAAAGGAATTCCAAGTCTTTTTCCTGCTGCTACAAGCCCCCGTGTGTCATCGGCACCGGGTGACGTCACCTTTGAGCAGTATATAAAATTAAGGATGTCGGCAAACACCTCAGACCTCAGGTCCATCAGTTCCAGCACTTGGCTGGAACTGCATGTGTCGGAACTTGTCAGAGCATTTTTGAAGTATCCACTGCATGCCGCGAGGATGTTCTTGTGGGCCCGAAACTTAACGTCCTCCACCACAATGGTGACATCACAGAACAGGCCTTGGGAGCGCTGCTCATTGAGCTTGCTGAACACTGCGTGAGGGTGGGTGCTATCCATCAGGTTCTGATGTATAAGGACACTGCAGTCATCTAAAAAAATCAAAAAACAAAAAATTATTACATTACATTAAAAAAAAGAAAGAAATAGGCACATAACTGTGTTCATGTCCTATATGAGAAGTGTGCATCTCTAATTTTTTAACACTAGATGGCAGTAATGTTTTGACACATGAAGGCCAGCTTTCTTGCATCAACTCTGGTGTGTTAAAACATCATAATCTTCACAACATTGCACATAAAACATCTCTTCTTAAACAATAAATCTAGGACTGGATCCCACTTAGAGGTCAATGAAATCTTTAACATAATTGAAGAATACTGTATTGTAAAGTAAAAATACTTTTACAGAACTGATTTAAAGACATTATTATTTGATATTTTATAGATTATATGATAGTCACTGTTCCTCAGTTCTTTAGGGTTAATGGAGGCATTAAAAACAAAACCTTAATTGTATTATGATAAGAAACGTTTCAGCTGTGAATCACTGGTCAGTGCTGCAGTTTAGGAGAGAGATTATTGAGGAAGGGAATTATGTTTGAGAGGATTTTCTTTTAAATTCCAGTCATAAATGTTGTACTGAAGCCTCAGCGTCAGAAAACACCCCAGCTGTTACATAAACAAAATACTGTGAAAGTTTGTTTTTATTAAAATGACCAAATATGCTAAAATCAGTTACTGCTGTCCTGAAACATACTGACAGAAACAATGACATAAAGACTTTCATATAGAGAAATAAATTGCATGTGCTGTATGTTTCATATTGTTATTTGCATCCCGTGAATGGAAATGTTGTAAAAAGCTCAAGCTGGCTGATTACTAATCAAAGAAAGTCTTAAGAAGACAGTTTGTTCAGACAACAGATGTCCTGCCATTTGCAGTAAATTATAAATTTATTTAATTTTTTTAAATCAAAATGAATGTTAATTCTACCAGCTGTGCAGTGAAACTTGTGCAGCTGTCATAACAGACCTGTTCTTCTCAGTGTTTGGATTATTTAGGAAAATGTCAAGCAGATATTTATGTGATGATGAGTCAGATGGTTCCTTCAGTTTTCTGTCAGCTGAAGGCACACGTTCACTTTATCACAAAATGTCGCCACAATCTTGGTAAATAATAAAAAAAAATATGTTGTCAGGGTAAATGTTGATGAGTCCAAGTACTGAAAATAAATGAAAAGTGAAAATATCAATTTCCTGTAGATTTAATGTTAATCCTTCATTTTACGGATTGTAAAGCTTAATTGTTCGATGGCTGTATACTAATACACATCCACCATTATCGTATATACGGAACTGATCTATAAACATTTACATGATGAGAAACCTTCACATAAATTATTTTATTATGAACACTTGAAGTGACTTAAAGGCAGTCAGAGTTCATTTGTTCATTTGTTTAAAAGCTGTGTGATGAACTGTATTTACAGTCATATCAAAGTCTTGGGTTTGACTCATTTAATGTCTTTCGTTTATCATCACACCTGCATCGCTGCTATTCAAGGGTCCATTTTGAGCGCTCTCGTTCTTACAGCTGACATGAAGCTAGTTGTTACTCTGAAGGAAACATGGTCGTCTATATGTAAAGTGTGAGTGGTAAAACTGTACTAATTTGAATTAAATTGTCCAAACAGTTTCAAAACAGTTTTAGACATAGCAGTCAGGTACGTTTATTATCTATAGTGACATTAAGTTCAATTTGGTGCTTCAGAATTTTCACATTTTAGTCGTTTAAAAAAAAAACACAGCGATGTTGACTGTAGGGTAGTATACATTATTACTGCTTTAATGCTTTAAATATTTTTTTTCGTTCTAAATTTGTCACCGTGCAACAAATACAACATGGCCGCCGTCCTTTACAGCTTCTCAGACGGCTGAAAACACGACTGCCCTCTCGCCTTCTGTCTCAGACGGGCCTCCGTTGTCATGGTAACATGCTATGGCGCAGCATTTATTGGGATTCTGCTGAACGCCGACTGGCTGTGTCAGTCTTCGGTGTATTTGGTTACTTCTGACTCACAAACATCCTGCCGTCTCTGAGAGCCCTGCAACACGCTGCAGTCTGCAGAGCAGCCGAGGTTTGCTTTTGTCTTCACCTGAATCTACTCTGTGCGCGTTGGTCCGAGAGCCTTTGTGTGCAGCACAAAATGGACTTCCTTATCTATCACGTCATTTATCAGAGGAGCAACTGATGAGCCGCACACGTGTCCTCATTCCTCAGTTTGTGGTATTAGTGGAGCAGTCTGATCTGTTTCTTTTATAGGCGCTTATTTCACTTTTTAACATTTGTTATTTTCCCAGTTTGTGTCAATTGATGTGGGTTTATGCCGCCACATGCTGAGCGAGCGGAAATTCAGAGTTTGGTATCCGGTGCTTACGAATTTGCCACACCTCAACTCGGTTTAGCTTGAATTGCCAAAGCAAAGATTTATTTTTATAATTTTCTTTCTGAAACGTAAAAATCCCCACATGCAAAACCACAAACCAACATAAAAGACAGCACTGTATTGACAAACAGAGAGCAAACTGTCAAAGCAAAAGCCTCCTCGTGCATCTCTGCCAAGCGCACTTCCGCAAAAGTAATAATGATCATTTCAAAAACGATCCAAATAAAAAGGTCTGAGTAGACATGCAAAACGTACCTTAGTAAATCTGAGAAAACGATGCGCAGCAAACAGGAAACATTGTCATGCAGTATTCCCACTCTTTACCGCCCATAGACCTAACTATATATGAAAAACAGTTTCGAAAGAGCAAGGCGAAAGTAGTTTTCGTTTTTTTTTTTTTTTTTTTTACAAGGGTCGCTGAACAGTGGTGTTGTGAGAAGCAGAGCTCTTTTTTTTCTGACGTCTTTCTTCCTCTCCCTCCCTCTCAGTGTGCAGAGGACTCCAGCTTCAGCATCCATCGCTTCTCACCATGCAGCCCAGGTCCCTGCCCTCCTCTGACTGTCCATCTTCTGTCCTACAGCACCGCACAGCCACTGGGATAACTCGCAGCTTATGCAGGATGTAGCTACACCAGAGCACGGCTCCTGCCTTTTGCACTAGCTGGGCAACTGACGCTTTTCATTCTGGAGCCGCTGAGCAGGAAACGGCAACTTTTATTAAACATCGCAGAGGACCACGGGGAGGCTCTACATCACACTCCAGCTCGATTCCACAGTGAAGAGCAAACGCTCAGCTGCATTGCTATCAGTGCATAAAACGAGGAGTCTCGGGCTGTACAACGGGTGCGCTGCTAAATCTCTCCTGCACTGCACGAGCCAGACGCAGTTCCACGTTGACCGTGGCAGGAAAACCGTCTCGCCTTTGAATAAAACCATTACACTTAGAATGAATGTGCGCCTTCGATGCATAACAACGCGCCATCTGTTTCAAGCCTGTGCGCACACTCTCTGCCCGTGCAGCAGCAGATCACACCGGAGCACTTCGCCCATGCTTGTGCAGTGACTGTTGTTAGGTAAAGCAAAAGCAAAAAGGAGTTGGCACCGGCAGCACAGCACAGTGCAGATGTTCATCAGTGCTATTTGTTTTTTCTAAATGCTCAGACTGAGTGATCCTGCTCTCAGCAGGGACTCTGGCTCTACCTATATACAGGCTGCAGATTGATGCAAAAGCAGCAAATGCGTCAGCACTGCAGACGAGGGCGGGGAGGGGAGGAAGCTGAACGCGACACGGCTCTGTAGTCTGAGCCTCTGAAGACGGAAGCAGTATGGCGTCATGGCTGTTTAGGACTCTGTCTAAAACCCACTGTAAGCCGGAGTTAAAGCCAGATATTTTTGCAAATGAGCTTAGTTTTCAAATCCTGACACCTTTTTTTTAATATTTGATTTTTGGTGCTCATTGCATCAGAGACAAATGTTTTCAACCCATAATTCACCCCTGCTGGGTCAGTTTTGTGGTTGCACAAACACCTTATTTTTTTTCCATAAATAGAATGGTGGAATCTGAATATTTTTCTAAGCTGAAGGGTCGCTATAAAGATTTGACTCTTGTACATCAAAAGGTTCTCTTTGTCCAGAAAGAAGCTGAACACACTGCATTTCTGCCTTAAAGCGAATTCAACAGTTTCTGAGAAGTCTCTTTGTGTGCTTAAGTTAGGTTATTGTCAACTAAAGTTGGGTTGAAAACAAAAAAACATACATTTAGGAGGATAAATACATCTCAAGTGATGGACAATCAAAGAAAGTTAGCATAAAAAAGTCAATATTGACAACTAACATTTACTTCTAAAATAAAGTCAACATTTCTTTAACCTAAAGTGTACATTAAGAAGAAAGCATAAAGGTATACTTGTGCTACAGGATTTTTTTTGTACAAAATCTTAACTAAAGATGATCAGAGCAATCAACACTCCTGTTACAAAAGAACACTGTAATTATCAACTTGTCACAAACACGAGGATTAACATCTCAAGGTGCAAAAGCTTATTTTCAGCTTCCTTTTCACTCACCACTACTCAGGTTTCCAGCATTTCAAACATCTATCCTTAATACTGCTCACACTGACAAGCGGGATTTGTGGTGTTTATATGTGGATCAGAGTCTGATCCTTTTGAAAACTGAACATTTCTGCACAGCAATATTTGTCCGTTCAGTGTAGACAAACCAAAAACCAGACAGCATTAATGATTTTAAAGCAAAACATGCTGAAAAAGTCTTGTGTTTAGCTTTCATTTTAATATTTAGTTTCCTCATAGTCCAACAGTATACATCTAACCCTACATTCTTTTTGCTTATAGAAGTTTTCTGACAATTCAATATGCTATGAACAAATGCCTTTTTAAATATTTATTACATAAGACCTGGACTGTCTGCACATAGGTGCGGGCAAACATTACACCTAACAATCAATGATTCTTTCTATATTTAGATGCTCTAAGGAAGAAAACAGAAGTGTTCCTGCACTTGTGTTGCTGCTTTGAGAATTCTTCCAGCTTTGTTTGCAGTTGAAGCCAAATGTTATTTTCCCAGAGTTGCATTTGTGAGAACGAGTAGATAAGAGTTTCTCACAGATCGGAATAAAAGGACTGCAAACCAGAAGTGAAATTAAACCTGCAAGTTGAGTTCTTTAAGAGCAGCCACAAGATGATTGAATGTTCAAAATAACATCGTTTTCAACACAGATTTGATTTCGCTGTCAGCAGGCAGATAAGGTGCTGCAGACTAATTCATTTAGAAGACTCATAAAATACATTCTGATATAAAAGCTTGAAATGTGAAGCAGTCTGTTTCTTGATATTTTCTCTGAGCTGACAGATATATATTTTTAAAAAAGGACAAGATGTCTACTAGGGGTGCTCCGATAAATTGGCCGGCCAATTTATCAGCGCCGATTTCCTCAATTTTGGGAGATCGGAGATCGGCCGATCTTTAGATAAGATCGGTGGAAGAAATCGGCTTTTCTTCCTCCACAAAAGTCTCAAAATCAGCCAAAATCCTCTTTTGCTCTGCTGTCAGCACTACCTAATATCCAGTTAAAACAAGTTTGTATTGTTTCAAGGGTATTGTTCAACATATTTCAGTAAAATAACATTTGAACGTTAAAGTTGAATTGTGATTTTATAATATCTGACAGTGTCAGCTATTTAAAAAATCAGTATCGGCCAAAATCAGAATCGGCAGGTCAGACTTTTTAAAGATCGGAAATTGGAGATCAGCAAGAAAACTGGAATCGGTGCACCCATAATGTCTACAATATAATATATGGCTTATTTTGTTTTGTACTACATTATAGATACACATGTCAGGAAGCTTAGTGTTTGGTTTGAGATCTAGAGGCCTTGAATTGTCCAAAACATAATCTGTTCACCCATCCATCCGTTTTCATCTGTTTGTCCAAGATTGCTGAGGCAGCAGGCACAGAAATACCCTAACATGTTTTGATACTTGTCAGCTTCACTGGGGCAAAGTATTACTGTAATATTTGGATATATTGCCAATTTTTCCCCAAAAGTTTTCAATAAACAAAACTCAGTATGATTTATATGTATTTTATAGGTTTCCTATTTTATATTTCATCCATGTTTTCAATGGCTAGGCCAAATGTGCCATTAAATACGTAGTTTGATAATATATTTTGCGACCGTTTTAAAATCTATAATATCAATTTATTATCAAGATACGGTCACCCATCACATTAGCAATAGCCTATACTTTATTCAGTAAATGGATGAAATCAGGCAGCTACAGTCTGTCACGGTGCTCCTTAAGGGAGTAGCGAGAAGTCGCCAGTCATCTCAATGCACTCAGTACTTTGTGTTTGGGCATAAGTTTAGAATGTCTCCTGGACGATTCCATCTAGAGCACCAGTGGGCACATCCCACTGGTAGGAGGCCCCGGGGAAGACCCAGGACCAGCTGGAGAGATTATGTATCCTCTCTGGCCTGGGAACGCCTTGCCCTTGGGGTCCCCCCGGACAAGCTGGAAAGTGTTGCTGGGAAGAGGGATGTCTGGGTTTCTGTACCTGTTGCCTCCGCGAGTCGACTATGGATAAGCAGCAGAAGATGGAAGTGGAGATGAGTACTTTGTATGTCCCTCAGGGACCCCCTTGAGCTTGGGGTGCTAGACAGATGCTTACCTGCCTTCTGTATTGAAGTCTTACTGCACACTGCCGTCTGGAGAAAGAGTGTCCAGTACGGGACACTTCAATTTGGAAAAATTATGGAACATTCTGGCTAATATGAGACATTTGGCAACCCTACCCCAGCTCTGAAGGCAGCAGGTGTCTTTTTAATCCAATCAAATTCAGCCATCGATACTTTGTGCTAATGTTCACTCCTAATGACTGTTTCTCAATTCAAGGGTTGCAGCCAACGTAGATATATATTTGTCGGCTTCCTACATCACTGCCACATGCTGTAGGCTATTCCAATTTGTGGGCGCCTACTCATGTGACTGACAAAACCCCAAAAACATATGCTGCATCTGAGTAGCCTACGCAGCCAACAATATCCCAGGAATCATGGTGCCAGCAGAAAACTAAACAGAAAAACAAAGATGGCTGAGGGTTTGTGTTTTTTTTAACCGTGAGTTTAGGGTTTTTTTATGCGGAGTTTGGAAATTTATCACAAACTAAAGAATTTGCTTTTAAATATAAGTTTAGTCATGTCATCCGTAGACTAGACCATCTCATTTTACAGCCATTTATGCAGTCTACAATGGCAGCCTACGGCCCACATGGGGTGTGGCCAATGTGGGCTGTGGTATTGTGGGCTGCAACACCTAAATTGAGACACAGCCAAATGGCTCACCAACTGCTGCCAACTAGTGGTTGGAGGCTAAATACACCACAAAAATGACCCGCTGGCATTAAAAGTTTACATTTTAAACTTTTTATTAAAAAATGAAATGTGTATTCTTCCTTTGTTTGATTATGGTGACATAACTTATTGTCAGTCTTACTAGGGAAGTCTTCAAAAACTGGATTCAATCCATCATTCTGCCATTCGATTTGTTACTAATGTTCCATCTGTTGAACTCTCAGGTTAATTGGCTTTCCTTGCAGTCTTGTCATAATATTTTCTGGCTTTTGTTCATTTATAAAACCCTACTAGGTCTTTCACCTCATTTAAATCAATTACTACAACAAGAACCCCTCAAGATAAAATACCCGTTCCTCCCAACTTATTAGATTGAAAATTCCTAAAACAAAGTCTTTTGCCCTTATGTCTTTTTGTTTCACTGCTGCAAGTGATTGGAACTCTTAACAAAATACACTGCATTTTGACACTTTCCCCATCTTCCCCTTTGTAAGTGTTTTAGCACTCTCAGGCTAACATTGTAAATAAGAAATTGTTGTTAATGTTTTGCCTGGTGAAATAAAGGTTTAAATAAATAAAGTGCTTTGAGAATAGTATTGGGAAATGAAATATCACAATTTTTCCGTGTATCAATGGAAAAAAAAAAGTTTAGTAGGTTTTCTGGGTGGTTTCTTCTTTAATGAAACATTGTTTTTATTTTCTTTTTCAAAAGACTTATATAAGCAGTGCCTCCACATGGTAGACAAGACTGGAGAAGCTCTTGTAGGAGAGACAAAACGTTTCATTTAAGAAACCGTCCAGAAGATCTACTGAACTTCTTTTTTTCTACCTGGATTACTGAGATGCATCAGGTCAGTGTATCAATATTTTCTTAAACCTCTATGGCATTCATGTGCTAAATATGTAAGAAATCCCTCCAATGACTTTTGGATTGCTCTCAAAGTCTCCTCTTACTAGGATGCCCCTAAAACCTCCAAATAGGTTCAACCAGAAGGCTCCCTAATTAGAGGTCAGAACCACTTCAAGAAACTCCTTTCAATAAACGTAACTGTACTCCAAGTTCCTCTCTGATGGTCAAGCTTCTCACCTTTACCTCTAAAGGTTGAGACCAGATACCCTTGGTTTAAAATTTGTTTCATCTGCTTGCATATGGGATCCTTTTCTTTGGGTCATGATCTAAATCTCATGACAATTTGAACATTTAAGGTGACTCTAACTTCACATTAAATCACATCTACTTCTTTACCACAACAGGCCAGAACGAAGCATTACTGCAGTTCAACGGACTTTACTGTTGCTTGTGAAGAGGACATAGAGAAATTTATAATTACTCACACCCAACCCAGAGGGAGTGATTTAACTTTTTTGCCCAGGGACTGGTGTGAGGAGATTTATGTTGTTTCAGCCTTGGATACTGGGGCATGGCTGGACTCTGCTCAAAAAAGCTACAAGTCACCCCCTCCACATGGGACCACCACATGCTGGGAGAGAAGCTATGGTATGGCTTAATGTAATCTGGACCAGGACCTGGATGTACTGATTTCTGGCATCACAAATTGGTTCTGGATGTGGAATGTCAATTTGTTCGCAAGAATGGAACCAAAGCTGGTGTTTGAGGTTGATCAATGTGAACTAGATACAGTTGAGCTCACCTCCATCTTAAGCTTTGGAACCAAACTATTTGAGAGGGGTTGGGCTCTCTCCTTCTGTAAAGTAGCTCAGGTAGAAGAGATGTTTTGCGGTTCTGTGGACACTCACAAATCCCTGGCTGAGTGCCTTGGTGTTTGGATGTTTTCTGTAGGGGGTCTTCAGTGCCCATGTGGACAATGACAGACATATGCTAGTCATGGGCTGTCTGTTTCAAATGCCATGTTTAAGCATGAGGTGGTTCATAAGATGGCTGTACCAGGCCACCTTGTGTCAAATGATTGATTTTTTTTTTTTTTTTTACTTTAACTCACACATCCTCAGGGAACGTTTGAACATAGACTCCAAATGGAGCATGTTCAGAAGCTGCATTGTAGATTCATCTTCTAGTATCTCTTACCAGAAGGTCATTGGGGCCTGTTGTGTGGTGGCAACCTTAGTACACCGGCAATGAGGGAAGCTGTCAACCTGAAAAGAGGAGACTTTTAGAGCTTGTCTAACCCAGGGAGATTCAGCTGATATTTACCAAGACCAGTAACTTCCTCTAATAACATACAACTTAAATATTAGACAGTATAACCCAATTTAAATGGAAAATTAAAAACAACTTAAATTTTGCCTTTTTACTTATACACAGCTTTAGGTTTTGAGTCAATATTTTTTCAGTAATTTCCTTTTTTTCTGACATAAAGATGGGAAATCTTTCAAGCTACTTTTATCTCTGTTGATGGATGTTAAAACTCTAAGTTTTAGTCATTTATTTTGTTCATTGTGTCTTTATTGCATCCATTCATAATATTTTCTATAAGTCGCCTGTATTGCTTTGAATTTGACAATATTTGGAAATTGTTATTACTCATTATTTAAACACTGTTATTTCCTGAATTTGTACACAGTCTAAACTGGGATTAAAACTAAGATAATCTCTACATTAGATGATGTTGGGTATTATGTATCCATCTCATCTAGCCTTGATGTCACAACCAGGATGTGCTGCAAATGACAGGAAATAAAAAAAAACAGGCCTCTGTGCCTCTGTTGCTCAGTGATCTCAGTTGCGGCCTGTAGGGACACTCATCGGCTGGGAGGTAAAAACTGCAGTACAAGGCTGAGTAGGCCTTAAAGCACTCTTAGCAAACAAATGCAGTTATTTTTGGGAGAACTTATCTTACGGCTGTAATACGCCCTCATACCTGGTGTTGGTTATCAGAATGTTTCAGTGCAGAAGGTCTTGCTAGGCTCGTCTCTGTCGCAGTGGAGGTCTCTCTGGTGTTTGTGTAGGCGAAGGAAAGGAGAGCAACTATTCAGCTCTCGTTCTTCCTTTAGCCTGTATACCAGGCCTTTTACATCTTCCCTCGTCGCTGCTCTCTGTGGTCTACGGTTCTCTGGCTGAGGTTCCCGGCTCCTGCTGTCCAAAGTTACCTTCTGGAGGCAGCTGCCACCACTGCGTCACTCCTGCTGCATCACTGACCTACAATGAGTTGCTGAAAAGGAGGGGTGGTGTGGTGAATGTGTGGAATAAAGGGATAAGCAGAAAAACAAGCCGGGCTCTCTGTACGCCGCTCTAGCAAACAAGTGGATAAGGCTTTCGCTCCCTCTCAGGATGAGGCCTAGTTGCAGCTTTGGTATTCAGGAAGTGAGTCTGGGAGACAGATCCTTTATTGTTACGTAATGAATTTTTTTCCCCCTTCAGCTGGGAAGGCAGTGTGAGAGGCTAATAATAGTGCCATACGAGCCTGTATGCAGTCATATCACTCCAACAACCAGCTGAGCAGAAGAATAGCTTTTACTTAAAGGATATTTTATTAAGAGCCAACGTGGGATGTTCTTGTTCTTGTTTAGCACCTAGCAGAACTTTAATTTCTCTATCTTAAAGAAACTAGAAAACAAGGCTTCAGTATAGCTGTTTTGTAATCCTGTTTTTTTTTCCTGCTCCACATTGATTGCTGTAAACAAAAAAGTAAAGTGCATACCTTTTGCTTTACGCTACAGTAGCTTGCCTCTACGAGTTTCAGACCTGTCAATGGAAACACATCCCACATGTGCTCAAAGTTTCAATCCAGAATAACTATGTGGTAGTATTTAGGGACTGAAAATGGTATCCAGAACTACAGCACTTGTTTTGCACACGCCACCCAAGGGTTTATTTACTTGAGCCTTCTCCTCCCATCATGCCCTTTATCATTGCCGTGTTGCTCCCTCTGCTGGCCGCTTCACTGAGTGTGTTATAGAAACCAGAAGGCTACAGGCAGGGCTGATGGCTGACAGCCTTCAGTAGAGGGCGCAACAACAGTTTGGTGGCAAATGTAAAATGTAAACAGGAAGTACTAAAGCTGACATTCACAAATGTGATTGGTTGTCAGCAGAACTCCAATGTTTGAGAGTGTAAACAGCATTTTAGATCGTGTTTTGCCATTTTATTCAAAAAAATTGATCAGACACTAAATGCTATATTATGTATAGTACTGTGCAAAAGTCTTGTGTCATCCTTTGTTTTATTTTTCTAAGCTGCTACTTGTAATCCTTTAAAGTGGTCGTTATTGATAGCTCTTGAGAAATTTAGACAATCTGTTATTATTTTATTTTAACATTGGCTGCTTTTTTGCTTATTATAGTCTAGCGCTTAATAATTTGTAATAGACTGTTTTGTTTTGGTTTTAACACACTTAATCTGATATCTGAATCATTCTGACATAAAACAGCTCCCAAATTGAAATGACAAACTAATGATGTATGCACACATATTAAACGACTTTCGAAAGAACATTTTAAAATGGGATAGTTTACAATAAGAATAACAACTTTTTGTTTTACTGTGGAAATACTCGCATTACAGAGGTGGATTGTAACAGATAGGGGAGCAAGAAAAATTCAGAAACCGTAAACAGAAAAGTGAAATAATCACAATAAATTCAATAAATAAAAAAGTCCAAGATGTTTCACATCTAATGAAAACAGTGATGCTTCAAATAGTTCAGGGATGATCAAAAATATTTCCATGTTTTAACATTCATCCATTATCTTTAGCTGCTACTTCCTTTCAGGGTCCTATCCAGTTGAGTGAGAGGTACAGGATAGGTTGCAAGTCCATCACAGGGTCACATAGAAACAAACTATTCACTCTCTCACTCACATCTAGGGCCAATTTAGAGTTACTAATTAGCCTAACAGTCATGTTTGTGGTCTGTGAGAGGAAACAAGAGTGCCACAAGATCCAGGACTGAGCTGGTTCTTCTTGTTCAGTTCTTCTGGTCCCTCTCTGTGCGTCATTCCCCCAGCAGACCACAGATCCCACCACACTGTCAGTCCTGCTGAGTCCCAAGGATCTCAGTCTCCTCAGCAAACAGAAGCAACTTTCGTCCGTCTTACGCACAGCGTTTTGTGTTTGTTGTTGAGATGAACACATAGGTATTTGTATTCCATCGCTGTTTCAGTGTTTAAACCCAATGGATGTCTGTGGCATTGGCTGGGTGACCTTCCCTTTTGCTATCGATCATTAGGCACTTTCTTACCAGCAGCTTGATACAAACACAAATTATTTTCATTACCTAATTTCCCTCTGGGATAAATAAAGTATTTTTGAATTGAATTTTGAATTGAATTACTTTGTCTGAATTTGTAAGAAAATGACAACAATTATAAAATGCACTTTGGCACCAACAAGGTCATTTCCAAAGAGCTAAAACTTGGCATATAGTGAATGAACTTAAGGACACGCATCTTTCAGGACCTGTCTGAGAGATGCAACTTTGCAAGATTTTTGTTTCTATTCCTTAAATAAATTACTTTTAAATACAGTTTTTTTGTGTGTTTGTTTTTTTGCTGTAGATAGTTTGTAGGTCTGACACTTTTTCTTTTGTCATACATCAACAGTGAAGCAGTTTACAAGAAAGGACAGAGCAGACTGTACTTCCCGAGGAAGCTGAGATCCTTCAATGTCTGCAGCAAGATGCTGCAGATCTTCTATAAATCTGTTGTTGAGAGCGTCATGTCTTCTGTTGTCATCTGTTGGGGCAGCAGCATCAGAGCCAGGGACCTAAAGAGGCTAAACAACCTGATAAAGAAGGCTGGTTCTGTTCTGGGGACGACTGTCGAATCTCTGGAGATGATGGTGCAAAGAAGGATTTTACATAAAATCAAGAACATTGTGGACAACCCTGACCATCCTCT
>JAUBOC010000077.1:16302423-16312991 GCA_032275365.1 Anablepsoides cearensis
AGAGAGAGAGAGAGAGAGAGAGAGAGAGAGAGAGAGAGAGAGAGAGAGAGAGAGAGAGAGAGAGAGAGAGAAAGAAGGCCTGCTGAGCACCAGAACACAGAAAGTTGGTCAGAGGAGTAAAAACTTCACAGAGAGATTAGCAGTAATGAGCTGTGAGAGAACAGACTGTTAATGACTCTTTGTTTCTCTCAGCAGAGAGTGCTCACTCTCTCACATCTGTATGCAGCAGGGAGTTAGACATGAGCATCCTCACCATGTCTCTGCTCGGACTGGCTTTGTTTCTCTGACGGCTGGGCCTGCACATACTGATTTGGTCGATTCACGAAAAACAAAAACTAAAAAAAAAAAAAAAAAAAAAATATGGACAATTTTAAGTCTGCTCAGTAATCCAGGAAAAAAAAGAACAGTGTCGGCTTTGTCCTCAGTTTTGTCCTCTCTCTCCTTTTCCACAAACGTATTCGGTTTTCTCTAAACAGGATCAGTTATTGACGAGAAAAAAGCGGCGTGAAGGAGGCTGTGAAGGTGCATTTTAACACCCCGGGACATTTAGTGGGCAGAAACTTAATTTAAAGATGAAACACAGGCGTGTGTGTTTGGGTTTCAGTATCTAATCACTCTGTAACAGTTGCAGATTGAAAGAAGAAATGGATTTACTCTGCATTTTATTTGAAACACACAGTCAAACAGTAATAACTACAGCAGAATGTAACATTATACATGTGCTTACATCTAATGGGATCAGAGTGGAACGTTTTATCTGTGCGATTGTTCCATTGTTGGGTTGAGCAGGCACATCTCTCAACTATTCAACTCCCAGCTAGGAGACATGTAGTGGTGTTTCCTGGGGTCTCCTCCCAGCTGAACATGCCCGGGAAACCAAACCAGGTGTCCTGGGGGGATTCTTACCAGAAGCACGGAAAACCTCAACTTTCTCCTCAAACTTGGGAGGAGCAGCAGCTGAACTTCTCTACTTATCTTTAAGGACGGGTCCAGCCATCCTGTAGAAAAAAAAAAGTTATCTTTGGGCAATATTGGCAAAAAATAATCACAATTAATTATAGCATTTAGCAAATAATGAATAATTAGCCTCGCCTCTGTCCGTCTGCCCCAGAGCAGCTGTGGCTACAATCAGTGTGTGAATGTGTGTATGAATGGGAGAACAACTGCAAAACACTTTATAATATTAATAATGAATTTAATTTGTACCGCACCTTTCATTAACAAAAATCTCAAAGTGCTACAAAAAAAAAAAAAAAAAAAAAACTTGCTCTGTTAAAAGTAATTATAACACATGGTAAAATCATACAGAGGAAGAATAGGCTTGGTGAAGTGATTTATAAGATCAGGCCATTACCAAATCCACAATCTTTTGTGGTCACAATTATGGTCACAAACTACCCAGAGTTTGTGACCATAATTGATGGAACATACACACCAAAAATGCCGGTGTTAATTTCAACACAAAATGTCTATATGTGTCTACATTCGCTGGTGTTAAAATAACTTTTGTGAAAGTGTTAAATTCTAACACCCACTTTTTTGTTAATATAACACCAGCCAGTCTTTATTATTCAACAATACTGGGTTTCACGTTAAAATAAAAATAGTGTTAGTGTTAAAATATAGTGTTAAAAGTATCACCAGCTTGTGTTTAATATTCAACAACATTGGATGTGACAATAACATTTCAACAGTGTTAAAATATTGTCTTAAAAGTAACATCAGTGTATTAGGAAATGATGGTGTTAAAAATGTTAACAGACACCACAAGGTGTCAATAGACCATACATTTGAGAGTGTAAATTTAACACTCAGAGAAATTAAACTCTTGGTAGTGTTGCATTAACACCCAGTAGTAGAAAAGTATAATGGAGTCAACCTTTACACACCAGGACAGACGTCTCACTCATGGTGTTGATTTGTTGCCAACAACACAAACTTAAACTTGAACAACTTGATCAAACTGAACAAGAAAACGAACCAGAACAACTATTTTTTTTACTCTCATGAACTTCTTTAATAGTCATAAACATACAAACACATAATTTCTATAAGATTACCCAGCATTCCTTGCTGAGGAAACACTGGTCTGTCTGACATGAAGAGGGCGGGGCTTTTCTGAGTACTTCTTTCAACACTGCATGGTGTCATATAACAACACTGTTATGTGTTATATACGATTTAACAGTGGAGCTCATTTAAAACTGTCCAGTGTTGAGACAACACTGAGGAAATCAACAGTGAATTAACACCAACAGAGTGTCAGTTTACTCAGAAAGTGTTAAAATAACACTAGGGGAATTAAATCAACACCCAGTTTAACACTGAAACTTTAACACTCCTGTTTTTGCTGTGTTACGATTGTAGTGCTGATATGAAGGAATTTTGTATTTGATAACCAGAGTTTGGCTTCTTCCATCCAACCTCCCAGAGTCGAAGGTATTTGGCCTGGGTTTCCTGTTCATTCCAAAGCTTAGTAACGTTTCTAAGCCAGGGTTTTTTTTCCTTTTAGATGTTAGTTATGGTTTCAAACATTGTAAAACAGTCTAAACATTAAAATT
The DNA here is from genome assembly GCA_032275365.1 of Anablepsoides cearensis. NCBI lineage: Eukaryota > Metazoa > Chordata > Actinopteri > Cyprinodontiformes > Rivulidae > Anablepsoides > Anablepsoides cearensis. The sequence goes on from JAUBOC010000077.1 coordinate 16,304,985, forward strand.
TAGAATCACAGCAATAGCTGGCCACTGCATGCTTTGACCAGTAAAAAGAGAATTTCATCTTACAGCTCAGCTCTCTCCTTTTTTTGTCCAGTTGGAAAAAATCTTATGATAAAAACGTCTTGTCATATGTTGGCTCTATAAAAGCTTGACAGATCCAATCTGGAGTACTTTACACTGATCCCCCAGCCAACCCTGTCCCTGACCAGCATCCATCCCATCAGTCCCCCTGTCTTTGTTCTTGTTGTTGCTCCAATCTACATTAATCAAACTGAAAGCGCCTCCAAAACCAGAAACCTTGGGTTTTATAAAGCACATACAGAATTACTTGAGTTAGTCTCAGTTCATAAAAGCTAGAAAAAATAATTTGGTGTCAGAAGAGAAGCCGATGCAGAGGTACCTGTCGTTAATTAGCACTGGATATCCACTGGTTCCAATCCTAACTTCTTCTTACTCCTGATTAGAAAAGTAATTACTTATTCAAATAAATTGCACAAAAAACATAATATTTCCCCCAATTTTGTTGTAATAAATGACTCTTTGGAGCTGTTATTTTGAGTTAATTAGTCAGTTTTTTGGCTTGCAGACATCAAAGCAACATTAAATGCTGAATTCACTTTGCAGTTTGTAAATTCAGTTCACTGGATGTGCCAGGACAACACAACACCTGCCATCCAACACAATATTTACTCATTTATTTAATAAACAGATATTAGATTAAAAAATGTAGTTTTGCATTTTACTATAATAAGTCTCTTATTCAGAGGCCGAGTTGAGGAGGGATGAAGAAAGTCAAATATTGATGTTTTTCTTCTGTGACACTTTGTTTTCTGCATTTATATGTTTTTCTGTTGTTTGTTTCCGTCATTATCTCAGTTTTTCACAGACCCCTGTGCCAGCAGCCCCTGTCTCCATGGTAACTGCAGCCGGAGCGGCGGCGGGGAGGAGGAGGGGGAGTCGGCGTATCTGTGCGAGTGCACCGAGGGCTACGAGGGAGAGCGCTGCGATCAGATCCTGTTAGACCTGCCGCCCGCCGACTGGGACCCCGCCACCCCTTCTGCTCCCGAACCGGCTACCCCGGTGACCTCCACGACGACGGCCGCCGCTCAGCCACAGCGACCAACCACAGTCCCAAGCACCACCACCACCACCACGCCGGCACCGCCCACCCTGCAGTCATGGCAACCCAAACCAGGGCAGAGGCTCCTGGTGGTGCCGTGGGAGGCAGACAGAGTGAGAACCTCTCATGTAACAATGGTAGAGTTTCTCCTCCAAACGTCTGAGGAGCTCACGCTGTGTCGGTGTGTGGGTTTCAGGTGATGGAGGGTCTGCATTGTGTGAGCCCGGAGCTGTGCGAGCTGACATCAGGGACCCTCACTCTGTCCGTGGAGGTGCCCGAAGAGACCGCTGTGAAGTAAGAACACCTCCTCATGCAGTGTTGGAGGAAGATGAGATCCTTGCTCTTTTTAATTTGTTCCAGACTTTTCATCAAACTCCTTTTTGGAGACAACTAATTAACATTTCAGAAAACAAAAAACAATCAGAAAGTTTGATTGATTTCACACAGAAGAGTTTAATCCAAACACATTACACATTTACATTAAACACCTGACCTCTTACCACTGACTCTGAAAGTCTAAGGCTTTGTTACAACTTTCTGTTCTACCTCTATTCAGCCATATTTAAAGGCTGTGTCCAAATTCAGGGGCTGCAATTTTTGAAGGACGTGGGCCGCAAAGACCAGTAAAAACTGGTTGTGGTTATAGATGGTCCAGCCTTCAGCTTATATCCCATCCTTACCCCGGCGTGTGTCCCGTCGCCTGAGATGGCACTAAACACCATTGAAAATAGATTTGCAAAAATTTGCAAAATATTAATATTATTAATATGATAAATTAACAATTAGCTTAGAGGCAATACATAAATACAAACTTGTTTACGATGACTTCTGACAAGAATAATATTACAACAATGACTAAGCAAATGACAAAATCTTAACAACTCAGCCACTTTAAACAATCAATTACCAGATTTTAATTTAAAACTGGACTCCTTTCTCTCGCTTTGTCCACCATTACAAGCAAAAAAAAGAAAAGATTTCCCGGATGGCCCGCAATGCATCTTAGGATAGGATACACCAGATTTGTCCCTCAAATTGAGACAAAAGAGGGAAGCATTTGTTCGTCGTAATGAAGGATCCAGCCATCGGCACATCGTAGTGATGTAATCAGCCTTCAAATTCTGCCTTCCATTGAGGCAGCCCCATAATTTGGATACAGCTGAAGAAAAAGAAAAGTTAATATTCCTATATCTAAAACCACAAACTACACCATGAGTGCAAACTGATTTAGCTAAGAAGAAGACCAGGACTATTCAATTGGCGGCCTGCAGGCCACATCTGGCATGCAGGTGACCTCCGTCTGGTCTGCTAATGGTTTCTGCCAATAACTTAATTTAATATAAAAATAAATTATAAATCAATTTTAATCCTAAAATTTATGATTCAGTGCAACAAAATAAATAAAAAAAGGTAAAAGACAATACTTATACTTTTACAGAATGCAGTCCCATACCATTATCGGACAACCCCCCTGCCCTGCATCTCTCAGATGTCCGGTCCCTGAGCTGTGGCCCCCTGAGGAACTTATTTGAATAACCCTGAAGTAGATCCAGCTGTAATGTATAAGTTCAGTAAAGCTGAATCTTCAATGCCAAAATCCACAAAATGTGTGAGTGCCACAATGCAACGCACCAACCCCACGACTGTGGAGACAAACTGTGTCGAAAGAGGTTGACAGATGTAACAAACCCATCCTACATTTACAGGGAATTACTAAGACAGTATTGCCACTGAATCTGGTCCTTTCATCTTGTGAAGAGCAGTAAAAACACATTAACTCTGCTTTTTAAGTTGAAGCTAGAGGAGATACTAAACCTGATGCCTTTAGAATAACAGAAGTTATTGCCCGCCGTTCACTTTTACAGATAAAACTTTGGTGTGGTCGTAGCGGATCGGAACACATTCTGTGAGCGCTAACAGATCTCGTACAGTCGATTGCACGAGGCTTAACTAAAACAGCTTTAACTTTGTCTCATCATAGGGCGACTTCAGTTCATTGCTCTGGTATGAAGGGCGGCAGGTGGCACGGGTTCCCTTTTGAGTATTATTATTTTGAAAAGCTGTAATGTCCTAAGACAGCATCACAATTGCCGGTAAATAAGAGTCAATGAATTATGCATGAGAAACGGTCAAGGTGAATGTTGGACGTCCTTGAAGTGGTTCTCATTATAGATGAGTGGCACGGTGCAGGGCTCCGGTGACGATCTCAGACAAGGAGCTCCGAGCTGTGTGTTAATCAGCCTCTGCTGCTTTGTTGTCAAACTGTATAATTACACCCAGTACCTGAACACACACACTGACACGCGGGGGTTGTGGAGGAGTCGAACATGCGGCAGCACCAGTACCATCATAAAAGCTCGTATTCCTAATAAAATATGACCAAAGAGGCTGCATTCCAATCTGATCAGTAAATTGAAGATCGTCACAAATAAAAGTCAAGCTGACGCATCACACGGCTGCTTTAGAGGTGCAGGAGCTGAAGTTTCCCCCCCAGATATCCGAGCTCCACATGTTGCCCCTCCAGCTGAGCGCAGACACCCTGCAAAGGAAAACTCATTCCAGCTTCAAGTAGCCAAACCACCAGATTAATATTTCACTCACACAGGCCCAGCTTCAGGCTTTGCTCTCTCCTCACTGCAGCACTTTTGGACACCTGTGATCCACCTATGTAAATGCAGCAAAGCATCCTTTTTCTTGTTTCATTATCTTACAAGAAACCTTTAGTTTCTGATGTCAGCTGTCTGATTTTGTTGAGTCAATAATAAACAAACATGAAAAAAACAATCACATCCCATTTTTAATCCTCGTTTTCTCCGTGAGGCCCTTTTCTAACATCAAGAACCGTACAGCTAATAATACTAATTACAGCCCTTTTAAGCTGTAAACACTCATTAGAAAAAAAAAATCACAACAGCAAAAGAGGTGAGAGGATAATAACAGGTTGTTTTATTTGTTTTGGTTAATGTGGGAAAGATTAATTCAGAGTGGGAGTTGGGTTAGAGGGGCTGTCATTTAAACGTCACGCTGAAGCTGCAGAGCATCTTCCTTCCAACCACAGCCGACAGAAACAAACTCTGAGCCACCATCTGTCTTTCATGAGGGTTTTCTGTGAGCGGGTCCAGCTTTTCTTTTTTCTTCATCTTTCACAAGCAGCAGGTGCAGTCCGGTCCTTTATTTGATCTGTACCTTTAGATAAGAAACTGAACTGGTAATTGCTTGAAGACCATTGTCTATAAAGTTAAACATACTTTCTCCTCCACTTAGATGTCCTATTATCTGTAAATTCATCTGCTTTTGTTTCAGGAATCACAGCTCAAAAATCCAAACTAATTGTGTCCAAATAGGGGTAACAAGTTGATTTTGTTGACATTTAATAACTTGTCAGAACAGATGTCTCTGCATGTGCCACTCTAAAAAAAAGAAAAAAATAGAAGGAAATAACATTTTTAGGCAAAGAATATGAAGAGACAAATTGACATTTTACCTGGTTATTTTCTGCCATATTTACAAAAATAAAAAAATAAAAAAAAATTGCTCCAGGCAGAGCAAAACCAGTGCAACAAACAAAACATCCATAAATAGAACAGCAGGGCCAACACTGGCCTAGAAGACAAAACCATAAATCTGCAAATAACCTCCCTGAAAACAAGCCAATCTGGAGCTATTAGAAAAAGACTTTAACTAAAACAACCATGTCATCAATAAGTGATGGTGAGTTAAAACTTTATAAAGTAGGAGTTTGATAAACTGTCATAAAATCTGCCATAAAAAGTTTGGAGTTTTTTTTAACATGGTAACAATCCATGTAGGTTGTGAACTAGCCATTAGCTTGTCAATCTGATCAGAATTAAACTATTTCACCAACCTGAGGGAGTTCAAAAAACTATCTAGATTAAAAAAGTGAATTTTTCAAAATTTTCTTCACAGAAACACACAAAACATCTGAACTAATTGGCTAAAATGGAGACATTACAGAGCAGCACACAGCAGATTAAACAAACTCATTACTCAGAGGAATATAAAACTTAGCACAAAAAGTAAGGAAATCTGGGTTTATTAGATTATTCCTTTGTTTAAGCAATGGTTATGGTAATAAATACTGGTAACCTGGGGGCAACAGAAGTTCAGAACAAGCTGAAGATGCAGATTAAAGTACAAACTTGTGTTTTGAACTAGATTCTAGAGCCCATGATTATCTTTCCTGTTATTATCATCGTTGTCTCTGCTTACCTTATCTCTGTCCTAATTTCCTTCCCTTCTTGTCCGTCTCAGGGTGGTGGTGAACACCAGCGGTGCTCCGGTGCTGTGGCGTGTGAGTGAGGACGGTTTCCTCCGCTCCTCCATTCTGAACGGCACCACCATGTGGTTCCTGCAGGCCCCCGACGGACTGGTGGTGTCGGACAAGCTGCTGCCTCTGGGACAGAACTACTTCCTCAGTGAGCCTTTCTGAGTTCAAACAGAGCAAACTTGTACAACTTCATTTAGAAACAGCTAACTGAGCGTTTCATTCTTTTTAATGAATGATTGCGATGTAAAGTACTGTATAAAGGTTTTAGGCAACTGTAAAATGAAACAATACAATGAAGAACCAAACAAGTACATTTTAGTTTTTTTTGTGAGTTAGCAATGAAGGGTGTGAAAAAAAATCAATATTTAACACGAACAGCCTCTCTCTTATCGGTACAACTGCAGAGAGTTTTTTTAAGGGATTTCATCAGGTTTGTTGTAAACATCTTGAAGAACAAACTGTTTCTGCTCCCGTTTCTTCATGTGATCAGAGCTGCTCGACGATGCTGAAGTCAGAGAAGTGTGGATGATGACGTCACATCGAGGACTCCTTGCTCCTTTTTTTAAAACCAAATAAATTCTCAATAAACTGCGCGGTTTGTCTTAATCGTCCTGCTGCGGGATGAATGTGGAGGTGGATGAGACGCCTCCCTGTTGGTGCTGCATGATCCAGGCTTCTCAGCTTGTACTTTATCAGCATCGAGGACACCATTAAAAAGCAAATCCCCAGCTGCAGTGTGCATTTGCGTCCCTAGAGCCGCAAACGGTTGTAAAAGCTGAAATGGGTGCAGGGGGAGGGGTAATTGACCTTTCTTGTGTCGGCGCCACACCTGAAGCTGTTTTCACCTACTTCCTGTCTGGCTGCTGACCTTCATGTGTGTTACCTCTGTGCCAGCTGCATTAGGAAGGGAAGGACATTGGGGGGAGTTAAACCAGGAGAGGCAGCGAGGATAATGGAGAGAGAGGGAGAGAGAGGGGTAGATAAAGAGGGGCTAAAGACGAAATGACAAAGCAGGAAGGGATTAGAGGGGAGGATGGAGAAAAGGAAAAAAATGCAGGAGAGGAAAAATAAAGGTCAACTTGTGAGACATTATTTATTTAGTGAAGTTCATCAGGGTGAATATTTCCTCCTGTGATGAAAATGTAGATTTCTTTTGGCCGTTTGCTTTTAAAGCCTTAAAGAGCAATGACTCTGCAGCTCCAACTTTTGATGTCATTGTGGAGACGATCATTTAATCAGGGGGCTAAACGACTCATCTCTGCTGTGATTAGTCGACATATTTACGTCATCGCTCCCGACTCTGTTCAGCCTCCTAAAACCGTCCCGGTGGACCCGTCAGGTGTGATTGAATGCAATAATAAAAAATGAGAGGCTTGTAATTTAAAGATCCAGAGTGATGTGACACAAAAACACACACTGTGTGGCTCCATCTTTGCCAAACACCTCACCACCAAACACAAACGACTCCTAAATCAGGGATTTGCCGATTGCGTTTTCAAACCTGCCCTGTCCTCTGCTGTAGGTGTGATGCGCGTGGGCGCCCCCACAGCCCCGGAGGTCACCCTGCGCCTCAACCTGACGGTGAAGGCCAGCAGCTGCGTGGAGCCCGGCAGCAGCTTCAGTGACCCTCAGTGTTCCGGGAAAGGGAAGTGTGTCACGCAGCCCTCAGAGGTGAGGTCCACGTTTCATCATCTTAACACGATCATTTCAACACAAAGAGACTCTAACGGTTCCAAAAAGCACAACAAATACTTTATTCCTGGTTGCTGACTGTACTTTCACACAGACTATATAAACAAGGACGTCATGCAAAATTTAAATCACAAGTTTTTATACTCAGACTGGTGCTCAGCCTTTTTATTTCTTTTACTCGAATAATAATATTTTATGATCATAATGGAGGGATGATCGAACTGTTAACAAAAAGAAAGTATCTGTCATTTTTGTGAATTATTGTTCATTTTATTCAAAGCTCTTAAGTATAAAAAGAAGCACTGAATTAAAAACTGACCCAGAATCATGTTTCAAACAAAAAAAAACTGAATCCACTGTTTTATTTTGCATATCAATAAAAGTGCAAAGTACAAGAACTTGGCAGCGTGTTAACTTTATAATACTAAAAGTGTAAGTAGTTAAAAACTGTCAGCATTTCAGTTGTGTTTGTGAGAAAATTACACATTTATATTTGCATAAATAGTTTTTTGAGCTCCCTGATTATTAAGAATTACAGAGGTAGAGGTGATAAATGAACAGAACATTGTTTTGCATCACTTTGCGACACAATAATCTGAACTTTAGTAATATTGTGCAGATGGTAACTGCAGGTGCTCCTGTTTACTGGATCCCATCCAAACCAGAAAGTGCTCACATTGTAAACAAACATGAATCTTTATCACTGGAATTAAATCAATGCAGTTGTCAAACCAATCAGATAAAACATACACAAAAATGTGTTTTGTATATTTTTTGTTAGACTTTTTCTGTTTCAGATTTATTCATGTCAGTTTTTTGCATTTTGTATCTAGGGAATAAATCTTGTGCCAGCAGGAATTGAATTTGAATTGCTCAGATTGAATCTGAATGTGCATAATTTGAAATTGAA
>JAUBOC010000077.1:16363447-16379998 GCA_032275365.1 Anablepsoides cearensis
CGCAAACTCACTGGGACTACACATCCTGTGATGTCTACTATCAGGAAAGTTGTGATTCTTGTGTTATCAACTAGTATAGGTGAGGTTACATGATGTCTGGAGACATAGAAAAAGCAATGTGATTCTCTTCACGGTACGGTAATAACACACAGACATGCCGCGCTGCTGCGCAAAACCAGGAAGAGGAAAAGGAAACGTAAAATATTGTCCCCATGAATAAAGACAACCAGTCAAAAACAAATTTCTACAATATCAGCATGCAGGTTCCTGAGGATATGTGAAAATTGCCAGGGTTTGCACTCTAAGTGCTTCTAGTTGTATATAAATTTATTTTGTTATTTTTAAAGAAATGAATAGAGTATTAAAATACATTTTAACAAGTTTCTTTTTGCCATAAACTTGCATGAGTTACACCAGTCTGATCTCTTTAATTTAGCAACAGCTTTACAAAAGACAACAAAAACTGTTTTATAACTTAAAAAATAACCTGACCTGAAAATCTGTCTGGTCGAGTTAAAAACTTCTCAGCTCAGTGTTTTGGAGAATACAAAGTTCGTGTTCTTTACAGAAGAAAAAATTTAAAAGTACTGCAAGTTTGCCTGATTTCTTTTCCTGCGCCTTCTTTTTTTTTTTTTTTTTTTACATTTTTGAGCCCTGATGGTAAATGTTACACCCTCCTGCTGCACCCAACTGCAAAGCTTTTCCAATGTCTGGCAGCTTGATCTTTTGCTGAAAGGTCCCATTCAGTCAAAATTGTAACAGAAAATCAGGGTATGCAGACGAAATGCTCCACATGAGTCTGAAACTGTTATCTGTTGATAAACTTTTTTTGTTATCTAAAAAAACCCTTAATATATGCATCAACAAGAATTACACATAGTGGTTTGCACGAAATTCTTGAGGGATCAGTGTTATCAAGATCAGTCTGGCTTTATGTTCTGGCAAAGTGCATTGAGCCATGCATGTTGGCCACATGCTCTGTAAATGTTTGTAAAAACGATACACATCTTTTCTTCAGCCTCATGTCATTCGCAGCCCCACGTCAAAAGCCAGCTGCAGTGAACCCGAAAGAGTTCACCAGTATTCCCTCTGCCCTGAATAAACACAGACGTGGTCAAGACTCTTTGAGTGTCCGAGGCTCCTCCTCTGTGTATTTTTATAAAACCATAAAGGCACAAGTCAGCCATTATTCCTGGACAGCTTTTGGATCAGCCAAGAAAAGTCTATGTTCATTTTTTGTAACTCTCTTTCCTTATTTGTCTCCATCTTTTCAGTCTGTCGCTCTCCTGGTATGCTGTGTCATTATTATGTTTTTTTCTGTTTGTTTGTTTCTTCTTACAGCCACAGTAGAGTTGCTTTTTAAAAAAATATATGTCTCACAGAACTTTAGCTTGTAGAAAATAAAAAGAAAAGCCACATCATAACTTATGTCTCTAACAAAACAAACAAGTGAAACACCTTTCTCTATGCAAAAAGGCCCTTGATTTTCTGAGTAAACAATCCAAAGGGTTTTAATTCTTTATTTCTGCATAAAAATAAATCCCAACCATTTCACATATCATTTTTCAAAATTCAGATTAGGAAACAATAAAGAAAGAAAGAAATGTAATTGGCTAAAAAAAACAGAAACTGTGACTGAATCTAGCAAAGTAGAGAAAGAAAATATCAAATCACTGTAATTAGCAATTGTCAAACACCTGTGTCAGATTAAATTTACTAATTAATCTTCTGTTCAAAAAAAAGCTCATCTTGTAGAGCTGTTGCTCAAAGCAGAATAACACAAATTATGGCTGCAATACGAGATATATCAGTTAAAACAAAGGAGAGGTGATGACACTTCAAGAAAGTAAATCATGAAATGTTGAAAAATTTGTTGTTCTCCGTCGGGTCTGTCTAAAATCTTGACCAAGTACAAACAAAATAGGAAGGTTTAATAAGGGAAACATATGGGTCAATGGTGGTGTCCTGATACCTTTTTACATGTACTCATACTAAATGCCTCTATACCTATACCAGTGTCAATATTGAGTTACTGGTATTAATAACAAATTGAACGTGAAAGTGAAAGGTTTGTCACTTCCGTGTTTAAGAAATTTATACAAGTTGAAAGGAAACTTGTTTTTTTATTTAAAAATGCTTCATCAGTATATATCATGCTGTATATTTATTAGATACAGGCAGAGGGGCTGTAGGTCTATACGGAGGGAGAGCCACGTTGTTTTAAATAAAATAAATGTGTTTCTAAGTCAATGTACAATGTTTAAGTTCTAACTCAGTAAGTACTTGGTATTGGTAATCAATACTGGCGAGAACCCAAACTGAACTACTCATAAAAGAAAAATAAGTAGGTCCTCTGGACGGGTTCTTCTTTAGTGAAACGTTTCATCTCTCCTCCAAGAGACTTCTTCAGTCTGAGGAGTTTCAGGTGAACTCATCCTTATAAGCACTGCCTCCATATGGTGAACAAACAGGTTGGTCACATGCAAAAGAGGGCCATCAGCCAAACAATAGGCTTGATTAGTAGGGGTGCAATGATACAGAAAATTCACGGTTCGGTTTGGTTCGATACTTTAGTCTCACGGTTTGATATTTTTTGGATACAAAAAAGAGAAATGTCCATGCCCTTTTTAACTTGCAATTTATTGAAATTAATAATAAACATTTGTTTAACCACAAAAGTCCAGTTTTTAAATTAAATATTGCTAAAATATCAAGTTTCTCAGTGGATCTGCACTCCATAATGCAACCTAGGTGGAGTAGTTGAACACAGATCCACTGATCCTTCAACACAGAGCATCTTAAAAAGAGAAGTTTATACAATACATTTAAAAAATCTGTATTGTTCAATACAAGTGTCTTCAATATGGTTCGGTTCGGTTCGATACGGGTACATGTATTGTTGCACCCCTATTGATTAGCTGAACTACTCATACTTGGTTTGAGAAAAACTGTATGACCAAGGAAGACATCAAAGTGTCAATATGCAGACATCAGCTGGATTGTTAGGGTATCATTTGCAGACACAAAATCATGGTTTTTCCTTTTATTCAAAGCAAAAGGATGATTCAAACTGAACAGTCTTCAAAATATCTGTTTTTGATGCCAACTTTATATTTATTAGGCACTGAAAAGCCTTTCTAATCGTATTTATATGTTTCATTTGCTGCAGGTGACCTACCTGGGCAAGATGACAATCTCTGGGACCCAGTTCTTGTCTGGTTGTACCGAGAAAGCAGTAGTGGGTCTGGTGGAGCGCCGAGCTGTGGCCCAGCAGCAAGGGACCTCGCCCTCGAACAGCGCCCTGCTTGAAATACGTCCCTTCCAGGTGCGCCTGCACCACCTGGACGAGCGGGGTGAGGCCTCGGTGACCGTGGACGCCTACCAGGTGGCACGCATCGCCTACTGCACGGCCGACCACAGCGTCAGACCCAACATATTTGCCTGGATCTACAGAGAGATCAACGACGACCTGTCCTTCCAGATGGACTGCCACGCGGTGGAGTGTGAGAGCAAGCTGGAGGCCAAGAAGCTGGCGCACTCGATGATGGAGGCTTTCCGCAAGACTTTCCAAAGCATGAGCAGCGATGGCCGCATTCACAAGAGCGGGTCGACGGACGACTTTGCAGAGGACTCATCCACGCCTGACGACTCGACCCCGGATGATGGCTGAAGTAGAACTCCCTCGTACTCCTGATCTTCATTCAAACAAATTGATGGGGAGAGTGGAAGATCCTGCTCTTTTTCATTCCCTCCCAACTGTTTCTTTCGGTTATACATTTGGTACAAACTTTACTGACTCAATGAACCAATATGCCCAGGATAATGAAGTAGCTCATGAATAGTGTTAAAAGAAGGTAGATGAAACAGATTTACATTTGGGGATAGCAAAGAGCTCCTGCTTTGAGACCCTTTGGAAAGGTTTAAAACCCCACATTAATTGCCCTGAAAATAATTGTATCAATAGTTTTATTTCAACTACTGTTTGTATCACACATATCAAATCCTCTGGTTACTAAGCTTTTTTATTACATACAACGTTTAGTCCCAAGCCCACCTGTTGAATATCTGCCATGTAGGGACCAAACATAAATATTCCTGTGATGTATTTCAGGTTCAAACCCATGAGACTGTTGAAGCACATAAATTCTTTACCTGCTATCTGAATTTCTGTTACAATGCCTTTAGCCTTGATAATAGCAAAGGATGTGGAAGTAAAGCCTTGAAGCACTACTTTTCACCATGATTACCTTGTCCGACCCCTCCAAAAACCCTTCCGTGTGCGTGGATGATAGAGCTTCTACCTCCGTCTCCATTTAATAGGTACTGAGTAATTTGACTATGTGCCCAGTACCTGGAAGAAAATATGTTCTAAATAGGTCACAATTAAGAAGTTCTCACTGAAGCCGGGGGTTGTTTGAGACACTTTAATCATCCACATCTGACTTTTGTTTTAAATATACCAAAATCCAGGCTAAGATTAGCCTGTCAGATTATGTGCCTCACTTTCCTCTCACATTGCTGCGTGCGTTGTGTGGCCATGTGTGCTTTGATGTTTTTTTTTTTGTGTAATTGCTTCTGTATTGTTTCCATACAAGTGAGTGAAAGCATTTGTTTGTATGTGAGAGAGAGAGGAGCAGACTTTTCTCTTTGCCCCCCCCAAATATTTTTTTTTCTTTTATGTTTGGAACCAGACATGGTACTGTGAGCATATGCCATGCTATTCTTGTTTTTCTTTTGGTTGTTGTTGTTAAATTTTGTATGGAATGAAAGCTAAACCACGAGTCGGAACGTGCCAGTTCGTTGACGTGGTGGGCGCCTAAAAAGATATTAAAAAAAATCACAGCCATTCGAGTGAGTAACTCGCACCTCCGGGCCTCTGCTGAACGTACGAGTCCGTCGTACTGTGAGCGCCTCGCGTCGTGTCCGGATCGCTTCAGTCTCCACGAAACTCCACATATCACCAACAGCTTGAAGGGAGCGGGGTAATCCAGAACGTTGGCGCTGCCCTGCATCAGCCACTCCAAGACCGAAGCACCTTCTTTTCTAACAGGACTGTAATGGAGAGACTGAACGCCCTTTTTTCCGAAACAACCCAACGAAATGATCTCATGACTGTTTGATCATCACACACATACAAACACAGATTCAAACAATACATACTGTATGTACACAAATTGTAATGGAGTCTTGCTCGATAAGCTTATGTAAATACAAATGTATCACTTTCCAAATATTACAGCTTAAATGGTGATAGCTATTTTACATAATAAAAAAAGTATTCAGAACCATCATATGATGCTGACATAGTGTGATGAAAGCTACTGTGAATATTACCCGGAGAGCCTGATAGCTGTGTGTGTGTGTGTGTGTTTGTGTGTGTGTGTGTGTGTTTGCGTGTGTGTTTGTGGTGGGAAGTGTTGCATGACGAGGCCAGGAGTTGGGATGAATGTTTGTGACTCTGTAGGTTACTGTGCCATGTCTGTTTTATTACAGCTCAGACGCGCTTTAATTGTTCCAACAATGCTACCGTAAGTGTTTTCTATACAGTGTTTGCAAAGATCAAAACACAGTTGCATATAAAGTATTTACCAAGACCAAGTTGGTGTGGTCTGTTTTGTCTCTCTCTTTTTTTTTTAGTTTATTCCCCAGCGTTATCGGATGAGAGCTAAAAAAAAGTACTTCCTTTTAAATGATTATTATTTCTGTAAACTCTGCTGGGTTTTCCCTGCTGCGTCTGCTTGTGGGAGGATAAACATCAGGCCTGTTCACTTCAGATCAGACTTGATGTTCTGACAAGGTGCCAGCTGAGATGTAAAGCACAACCTCCACACATGACACCTGTAGAAATATTTGTTTTTTATTTGTGTGTGTGTGTGTGTGTGTGTGTCACTACTAAAGTTAGGAAAACGTTGGTTTCCTTCTGAAAGTCCGACCTGCAGCTCAGGATAGAGGCGTGACCGGGTCTGATCTTTGGTATCCCAGACCAAAGTCATAAAACAAAACTTTTTTTCCCCCCCTGTTTTCGAAACATGCTTCAGGTCTGAGTGTGAGACTGCCACTCTTCACATTCCTCAGACTTCCTCAGATCTTTTTCATTTAATTGTACTTTTTTATCCTTTCTTTTTTTTTTTTTTGTTTGTCTGCCGGAATGTGGCAGCCGTTTTCCCCTCTCTCTTCAAAGTGCCCACATCAATACCAAGATAAACTGGCTCCTCTCTGCTTGTATAGCTGGCAATCATTTTGCAGCTAAAGAGCTGCAAAGAATTAGATGTAAAATGGATGCTGTGAAGGATGTTAATGTGCCGTGAATGAGAATGCTGCCTCCTTCTGGCAAACCCAGCTACTGCTTTTGCTTTTCAACTATTTTTTTGCCAGTTTTTCAAGATAAATTTAATTTTTAAACAACCTTTAAAGAAGGCAGATTTGACTTCTTGAAATGCTTAAAAAACTTAAATATCTGCAGATTTCTCAGTTCAAAGCTAGAGAATGTGGAGTTTTGCGCTTTAAATCTGCTTGAGATGCTCCATTAGTGAACAAAGTTTTCAGTCTTCCAGCTCACTGTGCTCAGGCTTCACTGTTTACGTCTCTTTGTGTTTGATGTGCGCTGAGTTTACACCCTGCCTTTGCGCTCGATTGGGCCCCTGTGTCTGCCTGACCCACTTCCAACAGTGCATCACTGCAGAGGAAGGGTCCTGCTGTCGAAGAGGGCCCCAGAATAAAGGCCACCTCAACCGCTCGCAGCTCCGCTGAGGTTCTCAGCCAGTCAAGTCAGCTCACAATAAGCTCTTTGTTGCAGCTCCAGTTGGCTGCTTCTCCTTCACCCGTCTATCCACCTGCCAAGGCCTCCGTGCACATTCAAGGTCAGTTTGGGAAGCGAGCGGTGCCAATGTGGCCTCTGATCACACTCCCATTTATTTTCTCACAATCTCCCCCGTCTTAAGTCTGTGTTTCTCTCAGCTGCGTGGACTCGAGCGGTGGGCCTCACCGACTGAATGTGGTGGAGCACTGTAAACACACGGAGCATATGTGTGAAGCAGAGCACGACCTGTGCACATTCCTTCTGTCTGGAGCTTCACTCAGACACTGACTTATAGCATGAGAAGCAGAATTACACATAAGGAAAAATGTTTCTACTTATGTTTAATTGTATTTAAATGTATGTTTTTTGTTGAGGTCACTGACAACAGGTTTGTTCAGGAAAAAAAAGGCAGGTTGATTTCAAAATGAGAAAAACATTTTAAACATTTTTTTTGTTTTGTTTTAATAATATGGGTAAATTTGACAGTTTAAACAGAAATTAAATCGGCTTTTTGGATCATGTTCATATTTAGTCGACCAGTTTTATTAAATGATTATGATATATATCTTCAGGGTATTTGGGAGCTGAAAGAGCAAAGCTGCGATAAGGAGATCACATGTTTAGATCCTCAAACACAAAATAGGTGGGAAAGGTGAAGCACCCACATCGGCCTCTTCTTTTGGCCCACTGGGCTCTTCAGCTGCCCCCCATGGCAGCTGTCTGCTCCACATGTGTGATGGGAAAAGTAATAATTTCTTCATTAGAGATTAAGAGACTATAATAAATTAAAAATGGGAAAATACACTATTAATATTTACCTAAATAATCTGAATCAGGAGTGTCAAAATAATTTTCATCAAAGGCCACATGAGCGTTATGGCTCATGTGGCCTTTGATGAAAATTAGTTTTATTGATTAATTATGTTGGCCCTCAATGGGTCAGTTGTTTTTTAAACTTCAATGTTTCAACTGTGACTAAACAGGAAACATCACGTTCCTCATCTCCTTGCTATGGCTGGGCACCACTACCAAACAATAACTGTATTTCATGCAAATAACATTTTAAAATACATGTCCTTTTATAAACACAAAAACTAGTACATGTACGATTGACTAAATGACACACATTACGGTAGATAAAGTTTATGACCAATGCAGACTTGAAAGCAGCACACCTATTGTAGCACATTCATACATTTTTGAGGCTCTCACAGGCCACATAAAATGCTGTGGCAGACCCCATTTGGCCCACAGACCTTAAGTTTGAAAATTTGCCTAAAATACAATACAATACAATACAATGTAAAATACAAACCTTAAAGTAGTTATGAACTTTTTGGGTTCCATGTACACTCAAAAAAACATGTAGTGTATTTATTTAAAAAAATTATGTTAACTGGTTCCACTCAACTAAACTGAGTAAAGGTAACACATTTACTTAAAAGCAAATCATGTAAATCCACTACATTGGTTTATTGAGTGTATTATATGGACCATGTGACCTTGACCTTAACCTTCACAAACAAAATGGTAGTCTGATTATAGCAAAAGTATTGAAGCCCATTTCCGCCATGAAAGAAAAATGAAAGCCCAACAGGAAGTCATAATTTGACTTTTAAAGTCGTAATTATGACTTTTATTCTCGTAATTCCGACTTTAAAAGTCAAAATTATGACTTTTATTCTCGTAAGTAGCTACGATTTTAAAAGTCGAAATTATGACTTTTATTCTTGTAATTACGATTTTAAAAGTCGAAATTATGACTTCCTGTTGGGCTTTTATTTTTTCTTTCATGGCAAAAATGGGCTTCAATACAAAAGTGACTGGATCACATACTAAAAAGTAAACTTTGAGTTGAATTAAGCCATGAAAGCAAATATATTTTTACATGTGTGTTAGAGATCATATAGTTTTTTTTAACCTTTTTTAACACAATAAATTCAATCAACACTCCCATCATGTGGCACTTTTGCAAACAGTGACTCTGTTGTAATATTAAATACAATTTTGCCTTTAGAAAAAAATAATTTGTTTTTCTCATGACTGCACAATATTTAAAAAAATTAAAAAAGTTGTTTTTGAAGATTTAAGGGGGAAAACAGCTGCTGAGAAACTATTAAGGAAAATGCAAGCAGTAATGATTTTAGCATTTAGTGTGAACAGCAAACTATTTTACCATCTAAAGTACAGAGTAATGTATTCACCAGAGCAGGGGATGAAGGATCTCCTTCAGACATACAAGCATTTCCTCTGATCATGTCCAGATCCCCTCTCATCCCTCCTGGTTGATGGCTCCCTGAGGCCTCCGTGTGATTTAAGATTCCTGCCAAAATGAAATGTTGGCTGGAATGAAGCAGAGGTTCCTGTGCCTTCATGTCACAACACAAGACAGACTGTCTGTTAAGCCAAGCCCAAAGCATTCAGCACTGAAAATCAGAACTCACACGGATAGAAACAAAACCGTCTTGAAACACGGGAGACAGGAAATTTCTGGGCTGCGATTCACGAGGAGCTGGACTGAGCAAAGATTTTATGGAAGAAGAAGCTAAAACAGCTGCTAGTAATTCATGTACAGTCAATGGAGATGTGATTTTTCCGAACAACATATTCAGTTTATTTGTTTTGTTGTCTGGCGCTTTATAAAAATATTCAATTTGAGCTGGAAATTCCTGCTCACAGTGGAAAAATTGCACGAGCTTTCAAGAGACATCCCAGCCCCTTTAGAGCAGAGTTATTTGGAAAAAGTTATGAATTTCTTTGTGGTTATGATTTGAACAACCTCTGAGAAATAGCATTTACATCCAACAGGATGGATGAGCTAATGGTTAGTTCAAAGCTGAGGCCTTTGAGTGCTGCTGCTTTAAAATAACTCAACCAACATTTCATAGTGCTTGAAGAAAACACTGTTTCATACCTTTTATACTGCCATGAATTTCATTCTACGTGTGCTTCCGTTGCAAGGCTAATGTTGGCAGTAGCAGCTAGCTGTAGCACTTCAGGTACAGCCTGAGGTCAATTTCAGCAGGGATCTCTTATCTCAGTTGACATTTCAGTGCTGAGTAGCAGCTTCTGAGAGTGAATGTTGGTTCAAATAATGGCTTGATCCCGGAATCACTAACAAAACACATATTTGATATAAAGTAATTCAATTATCTGAATACATTCAAAAAACTCCATAATTCAGTATACTTGGCTGGGAAGTTGGGCAGTCTTGTTATTTTTCCTGATTTACCTTTATAAATAATTGATTGTTTGGATAAAAAATATCAGTTAAATATATCATATAGGGGACAAACACAGTGATATTTGAGAAGTGAAATGAAGTTGATATGATTTACAGAAAGTCTGCAATAACTGGTTAAACAAAAGTATGGTGCATAAATTTGGGCACTGTTGTCATTTTATTGATTTCAAAACTTTTAGAACTAATTATTGGAACTCAAATTTGGTTTGGTAAGTTCAGTGACTCTTGACCTCCATACACAATTGTGATATTTTCTGTGAAGTAAATAAAGAAATATACCAACTAAAAATAAATAAGAAAGAAATTGGTGTTGTCCATTGTCCATCTTCTGACCTGAATTTTCCATCCACATTCACAGACTCTCACTCTCCAATGCATTTGATCCTATATTCTGCTTATGCACAAAATCTAAATTCATGGGTTGAATTGCAGAGTTTATGATGGAAAAGAAACACATAACAATACATAGGTGGCAGGACAGATAGTTCATTCAGTTTGACATATTGTTTCCAGATGTTAGAGGAAATGTTGAGTCATCAGGCAAACAGCTCAGGAAACAACAAAAAAACATACTAAAGTATCCAGAACATAAACAGAAAGAATGCATGCCACCCATCTCATTCCAAACCAAAGTTTTATATATAAAAAAAGATGGAGGATTTGTAGCACTCAGAGTGTGTTTTGGAGATGACTCTAAGCTAATATCACACCAAATATTAACATCTGCAAAACTGACATTGTTGTGGCAATTTCTATGTTTGGTAAAGTCAGCTGGCAGTCATGTTGAAATGAGTTGAGTTCATAAGTTTAACAGTTTTAGTTGTTCATTCATTTATTAATAATTCAGTTTTCTTCAGTGTTCAGGAGATATTTTGCCAACAGATCATAAGCACACACAGACACATCAGTACATAATTACCTGCTTTTCATGATGTGTGTTTTATCTTTGCCAAGAAGAGTATCTGAAGATTTTCCTCTTTTGTCCACTTGGTGTCAGCGCTGCTCAGCACTTCAGAGGTTTGTATAAGAATGCAGGAATATGAAATAATAAATGAAACAGCACAAAAAGCTCACCAAAAATGATAACAAAAACTGCAAAGATTGCCATCCTTGTTATAATATGAAAAAGCACATTTTTTGTAAATAATGTGATGATAGAAGTTGGATTAGAAAAGATACTCAATCCTGTGTGTTCTTTTATCTTATAATACAGCCCAGATTTTTTTTTAAAGGTGAACATTTTACTCAGACAGGTTCAAAGGTGAATCCTGGGGATTAATCCAAATGGCATCAACAGGTCATCTGGTACATCTCTGTCTCTTTTCAGTCTCTGAAGAGATTCTTCATGAATGTCTTGCTTTCCTCTGGATGGATGCCTCTTCACATTTTCCTCCCTCTTCATGTGTCAGAGGCTCTGAAAAAGAGCATCAAGATAAGATCAGAAGGCACATAATGGTGAGCGGTCACGCTGCTTCACATGACGCTGTTTGAATCCAGCCGTCAGACAGTCGCCATCATTTTCTCTCAAACAGATTGCTCAACAATTTTTTCTGGTATTTATTAGTGTTTTTAAACATCCTCTGACACAGTGCCTGAGCAGTGATAGTATAACCCTGAAAGAAAAAGCACGGCCCACATCACACGCTTCTAAAGTACAGTGTGGCTCAGCTGCTCTGAACCTAAAGCTCATATAAAGCTCTGCAGGACGTTGGGGAGAAGAAAGATGGAACTTAAAGCTCAGCTTTGAACTCATCTGATGATGTGTGTGTTTGTGTGACTTACAAAACATCCTGAACCTGAGCTGGGACATGTCTGCCATCATGATTCCACGTATTTGGCAGTGACAATAAGGTTCCATGTGTTTGTGATTACTAATGCTGCAGTTTTTATACAAAACAATTAACACCTTCAGATGTTGAGTTTACTTTTTTAAAATCGAAAAACTGTTTCATTATGAATCAGTAATGCTTTCTAATAGTAAACAAGTATTTGTTCAAAAGGACTCTGCCTTGCATGCAAACAAGGAGAAGCAGTAAATGTTGATTAATAGACATGCACCATCAGTGAAACAGCTGCTTACATTTAAACATCAGCCTTCTATTAGCAAGTTAAATTATGATCTATTTTTGGAGTTTGAGCTGCTCACAGACAACCGTGGGATGCTTTTTCTTTGTTAGAATTTTGCATTGACCATAAAATAAATAGCCTCTGATGGAAACCTGGATGATGAAGCTGGAACAAGACTATTTCTGTAGGCTGGTTGCGAGATTTAAGTTGCGCTTCCTGCATGAAAATCAACAAAACATTGCCTATGGCAGGGTTATTCAATTACATTGCTCAGGGGGACAGAGTAAGACTACTTTCATATTTTTTTCTGATTTTAAATCTATTTTTATAATAAATCCAAGTGGTTGGCAGTCAGAGTCGTATAGCCATGTCATAGCTCATCTAATTTGAATACCTATGGTAAAATAAAATATACACCTGACATTTTTATTAAAGTGTAAGCCAAATGTTTAAATATTATTATTATTTTTACATATGCTTAGCTGTAATCAGCTATTCCATGGTTAAAGGAAAACTCATGCAACACTGTGATTGTAAAGCATGTAGGGGAACCCTGCATCCCCGGTGTGCAGACATGGCAGAGCCCATAAAAACTGGATGTAGCTTCAGTATTAGGTGGAAGGTTAGATGTTCTTTTAAACTTGATGGTTTATCTGTGAAATAGTTTTGTACAAAATAGGATTAGAGTTTCTGAGTGTTTGAGGAATGGCACCTATCAAATGTTTTAAAAGAGGCAGCTAGATGGAAGGCACTGATGATCTTGGAGTGGTGCCGCAAAACTGTAAACCACAACAGTTTTCTGTCATGTTGTTCTGATCTACATCTAAATTTCTATTCATAAAATATATATTATGTATAAAACACTGTCTGGGCAGGAAGAGGCGAGCAGAGATCTCAGCAAACTTTACACCCTAAGTAATTAAATCATTTAGTAATTAAAAGTTACATTGGAACATTTGGTTGAATTAATGGTTTCCTGAAAGTCTTACCGTTTTTACTCTGTGGTGAACATCTACTGTTTTTATTTTATTTTTTTGTCATTTTCAGTTGTCAGGATTGTGCCAGTGGAGTCTAAGGAAAAACAAAGTGACAAGGTGTCATGCAGGCCAGTCTACCTCTGCAATTTTTACTGCTCTTAGTCACTTTGACTGCAGTGTATGTGAGCACGCTCTGAGTGGTCCACCAACACCGCAAACATGTCAGGCGTTTGCCCGTTTTATCCTGAAAGTGTACGCACAAGAAAGCAATGGACTTTTATGAGCATCGAGGGCCGTGTGCAGCAGCGTCATCAGGTCAAACTGAGTCATGAATGAGGAGGGAAAACTCACACTGATGAGGTTTTTTTTTTTTTTTAAATCCAGTGTCTGCTGTGAGAACATAAAGCAGAGCATGTCGGATACAATTACTCTTTTCATCATCTGTCGGGAGTCTTTATGGAGTATAATCATCTTATCTCCTGTCCTCACTGCGTGAGCACTGAGAAGGTTACAGGTCAGACGTTTCTGAGTCAGAAGGACGGCTCAGAATATGTTCCTGAAATAAAAAAAAAGCTGCCTGACTTACCAACCACTGACACCTCACAACCAAATCTTTGGTCTTTTTTGTACATGATGACGTTACATTTTATCAGTGACATTTAGTCTTAAATACATTCTCTGTAGAACAAATCTTTGAAATGAAAAGCATACATTACAGCAAAAAACAAATATGCAGCCTTAATTATTACCTTCATGTCTTTCACCTGAATTACATCCTTAGTGATCTGTGGACCCAATCAGTTGCTCCCACTTGTAACTTTAGGTTGATGGACCAGCGTGTTGCCAGCTTATATAAGATAACATTTTAGAGTTCATTTTAAATTTCTATTGTTTGTTTTTAAGGTTTTAAATGGTCTTGCTCCGACATATTTAACAGAGCTCCTCCATCGTTATACTCCCTCTCAGTCCCTTAGGTCTGCTGACCAGCTGCTCCTGGGTGTTCCCACCTGTAAGATGAAGCTTAGAGGAGAAAGAGCTTTCTCTGTTTGTGCCCCTATAAGCTCTGGAACACTTTACTATTTCCCATCCGACAGGCCCCCTCATTGTCCATTTTTAAGACCCGTCTAAAGACTCACTTTTACTCATTGGTCTTCAACCCAATTGAGACTTGATTTTACTTAATTTTAGTGATTTTATCTGTTTTATCTCTTTTTATGTTGTTCAGTATTTGTTTGTGGTGTTCAGCACTTAGTTTCAGCTAGGGCTGTTGTTAAAGTGCTTTATAAATAAAGATGATGATGATGATGATGATGATTTTCACTTGAAGGTAATTCTGACAGTACCATTGATCTTTAAAAAATGTCTAATGAAAAAAGTATTTATTTCTTTTTTTTGGCCAAATTCAGACAGTTTTCAGCTAAAAAAATGACAAAATAAGAAAAATTCTAAAAAAAAAAAAAAAACAATTTATTTTCAATCCAGTTTTTTTAATAATTAATTTGCTTATAGATGATGTCATTCTAAACAAAATAATTTTGATACTATAATACTCAACCTGGAAAATGAATTAAAAAATGCTATAAATTGTAGGGTTTTGAGTTTTTTTTACTATACTTTTGTCTGTGGGTTTTATTTAACTTTTTTTGTATTCCTCAGTGTTACTCTCTGTTGTTGTTGTTGTTGTTGTATAGATAAGGTCCTGTAAAAGCACTGAACAATGTCTGGACTCATAAATTAGGAGACTCAAAGAACAGCCTTCCCAGCGCAGAATGAAAAATGACCAGCTGTAGCCTTTAGAAAGCCCCAGAAAACACAGGGAGGTAAATCAAAAATCACATTACTTAATCCACCAAAGATAGATTTGAATAAAATACATGGTTTTGTATTCTACAAACTAAACCTGCAAAACAAGGCAGGTTTGAAAGGGTTAAAATAAGATTTAAGGCAGTGGTTTCCAACCTATTTCTTATTTTACTTGAAGCCCCCACTTTTTACTTCCAAGCCAAGCTGGCATCCCAGGTTGGAACCACCAGTATAAGGAACCAGTTTTGGGAAAATTCCCTCACTCTGTTTTGTAATTTTTCAAGTTTCATTGATGTTTTAAGTATTGTATTACTATCAAACATGTACTACTCCATCATCATTATATACTTGTATATTTTTGTTCTGGTGAAATAGTCTGAATATTCAATTTTTTCTGAAATCAACTTCTGTTGAAATAAACACGTGTGACCAAACCGATATATGTTGCTTGTGTTTTCAATCATCATGGTTTTCAGCTGCTACGTTTGTCTTTTTGATTCACTGCTCTGTTTGATTTTGATTGATGAGCAATCTCCACTCTCCTGTAACGCTATTTTTATTCAATAACGCTGCTCTCTCCCATCTTTGCTCCTCCTGACCTTTCTTTGCGATTACATCACAGTTCCCCCATCAGTGCTCTGACATTTCCTTACCAGCTCTCTGTGTTCATTACAGGCCTCGTGGGAGCAACCAGCAAGGAGAGGGTGCTCAGGGACGGTACGGGCTGGCTGGCCTGTGTTCATGTTTTAAACAGCCTGTACATGTCTTAATGTTAATAAACCAGTCAGTTTTAACAGTTGCAGGAAACTGAGTTTGAATTTTCTGACGTGCTGAAACTTCTGCATCACCCACACAACAACCAGTGACAGTTTGATTCTTTCTGGTTGAAGGAAAATGCAAACATGGTGTGAATTGAGTTGTTTCCATCACTGATTTACACCGACTGTGTTACCAGTCAAACAAGACGGTGTCAACCTAACCAGCTATGACAGATCAATCCCTTTCATTCAACACCAAACTGAAGTAAATCATGCTTTAAATGGCTGCAGCGTGTGGTTATACTGTATTTAATTTGAAATGTTGCTGTCAGTTTTAATTTTAAGATACTGGTGAAATGTGTTGACAGAGCTCAGGTAGTTTTTTACTGAGTCGCTGAATTGTTTGACTGACACAGACTGGTGGATTTAAAGTGATGCTGTAGAATGCGCTTTGAATGTAACTGGAA
The DNA here is from genome assembly GCA_032275365.1 of Anablepsoides cearensis. NCBI lineage: Eukaryota > Metazoa > Chordata > Actinopteri > Cyprinodontiformes > Rivulidae > Anablepsoides > Anablepsoides cearensis. The sequence goes on from JAUBOC010000077.1 coordinate 16,379,563, forward strand.
AACGTGAACAACTTTGGTCTGAGGCACCTGGAGTGCTCCAGCTAGCTCCTATACTGCCACAATTTGCAGCTGACAATTGTTCTATGGAGTTATTTCTGTTGAGTCATAAAACACAGAACATTTCTGTAAAGTAAAAAAAGATCAAATTCTAAAATTTGGGTTCCTAATTATCAGTTTTAGACTTTTGTTTTTGTACGTTTATGGCCTCCTGAATTACTTGATAGTCTTGGGCTGCAGCTCCTGACACCACCTGGCTTTTATTAGTAATCAGCACACCTGTTTCCATTTTCTGATCACCGGTTGTCCACAGTTCACCGTCAGTTTATGGTTAAATCTTAGTTTTCCTGTTTTTCTGCATTGTTGTTGAGTTTGACTGAAAAACATTTTATTCTAAATTTTCTTCAATCTAACTATCTTTTTAGAATTTTATAAATAT
>JAUBOC010000077.1:16395065-16410054 GCA_032275365.1 Anablepsoides cearensis
TGGATTTTTGTTTTAGATTCCATCACTCACAGTTGAAGAGTATCTATGATAAAAATTACAGTCTTCTACATGCTTTGTAAGTGAGAAAATCTGAAAAATCAACAGTGTATCAAATATGTGTTCTCCCCACTGTAGGTCACATTATCAGTTAGATTCCTGTAGATAATTCTCACTTATATGCCTCTTGTCTTTATGTAAAAGTCAAAATAGGTATGGTCATGGAGGAGAACAGGACTGTGGACTGAGCTTCGTTCTCTGATTTTCCTCTCTGCTAACAGTGATTAGCTCAGTTTGTCATAAGGCAGGGAGAGAGAAACTGCAGTCAGGCTCTCACAAGAGTCCTAGATTATTGGATTATACATGAATGGGACTTTTTTTTTCTCCCCACTCGCAGATAAATGAAACACTTTATTCGTATTCTACAGCTCAGTCTTTCTCCTGCACACGTACAATGGTTTTCAAGCTTTCCTTTACTCCTTTTTTTTTTCAGCTGCGAGGAATTACATTTATAATTTACACATGAATGTGGACTGGCTGCTGTAGAAAAGAGAACAGCGCAAAGCTCACTCTAAAGGTGTTTTGCCTTACAAATCTTTGTATATTACTATTATTATCATTTTATTTTATTTTTTGCAACGATGGACTCTAGAAAGTGCTCATATTGTCCTTCCATTATCCTTTACTCATTTTATCTAGTCTGCAGAAGAACCTGTGTCCCTGCTGGTTTTAATCAACAACGATTCAGATCTCTTTGAAAGCTTTAAGAACACATTTTCTCAGCACACAAGGTTGTAGGTATATCACTGGAATTTCATTATAAACTTTTGCCTAAAATTTCCTCTAACTTACATCAAAACTTGGCCCGTTTTCCATGTTTGGTACAAAAGCAAATTTATGTCCATTTGCAGACCCTCACAATCACAATCTGACTGGATCAACTGACTGGATATTTTTGAAATACCAATGCAAATTTGGGTATTTAAATAAAATATAGTGGGATTTTACTGAATTGTAGGCAAACTGCTATATATAAACTAAAACCTGATGTTTCTGATTAAGTATTGTTGGTTTGGATCAACACTACACAATAAGAAAATAACAAGTAAATCTTAAGCTTTATGTGTGCAGATAATGCTTTTATTATTCAGTGTTTCAGGAAATTTTAGATTTTTATTTAACACTGAACAAGAGAAGAATACATTTAAAACAATAAATATTTGCCATATTTTTTTATCTCAGGTCACTGAGCACTTATTGTACGTTTGTTCTGTAAATGTGTTCACATCTGTATTCAGCTTGTTTTTCTGTTCCTGAACAGTGAGTAAGTAGGGAATTTTAAAGTTTTCACATTTATTTTAAGCTTTATCTTGTTCTTTTCCCACATTTCTAGTGGGTCTTGAGACGTGACTTGACTGCAGTGAGCTTTACACCTCAGGGTCATTGGTTTTTATCTTTGCAGCACTATCTCTGTGTAGTGTGTATGAGAAGCTTAAGGAAAAATAGAACTTAGTTTACAATGAAATAATAATTGTTCTGTTCTTTATGTACATACACAAAAGAAAAATGATCAGAATCAAGATTTGTTTGGAAATGTGTTTCAAACTTAGAACACTGGCTGTCAGTAAAGCAAAGTGATAAACTGAATTTAAATGAAAATACATAAGAAATATCAGACATGATTATTTAGGTTTATATTGTTTCTGTAATGTTTTTGTAGATTTCTTAAACATTTAAACATTAGAAATTTTTTTTGTTTTGTTGTTTATTGACCTAATACTATCAAGAGATAAAAGTCATTGGCCAAGCACTGAAGTTACTTGGCTGTTTGTTGTTTGTTCAGTAATAAAAAGATGTTTCAGATATTCTGATGTAATGTTCTGTAAAGATTGTGAACAACCATTATCTTACCTGTTAAAGATAGATCCCCAGTTTGGAGACCCATAGGAGCTGATTTATCAAAACAATAAACAACCTTTATTACATACCTGCACAAATGAAAAAAAAATTGTTAAAAATGGATGTGTTGAGTGCTCAAAAGAATAACAGGTGCAGCGGTGGTGCAGACCGCCCTATTAAAATGATGATTTAGTGTGTGTCACTGATGGAGGCAAACCAGACAACAAAATAGAACAGACCTGCAGCTCCAGAGCCGGATGACTCTGTTTAGCCTTGACAATTTTTAAAAAGTGTTTTATTAGTTTAATTTGCATGTGTTTCATCATTTCTTTTCATTGCACAGCTATCTAGAATGTCAATGTGATGCTTTACCAAAGATTAAAAAAGATTTTAATAATGTGTAAACCAAATCATACAGCTGACAGATCTCCTAAGCAGAGGTGACAAAGGGGCAAACAGAACTATAATCTCTCATTTTCACTTGTTTTAAATATTTCAAAGAAAAAAACAATCACAATGATTGCTGCTGTAAGAAAAATAGTGTTCTTTTAGTGAAATCGTGTAGGCATAAACTACACAAATTCTGAAATTATTGAGATGTGAAGAAAATAGACCATGCAACCACACCAGTACTGTGTCTGAACATTGATTTAATGCCTCAAGCCTGAGCATCAACAGCGTTCAGCCAGATTACTGGAAATACAACATGTTTTATCATTCTCTTCACCATCTGACTCCGCCCACAGCTGAAACCAGATACTCAAACAGAATAAACCCTCTTCTGTTCAAATAAACAACTCCAATAAATTTCTTCACTGCAATTGGAGAAAGATTCAGAAAGGAAAAAAAAAAACCCACAACTCTGGACATTCAACTTTGCGTGTTGTTTTATACGTACTAATTGTTGATAAATCGACCCCTTTCATGATTGATGAGCTGAGGACTAGTCTGAACAGAACCAACCCCAAAGCTGACTGCTGTTGTCCTAAAAACACAGAGGTTTATGCAAATCATATTTTACTCTGCTGGTGTTTCACCTGATGTGTCTTTTTCTAAGAGAAATATTAAGATGTACCTGTTGAAAGTGCCCCAGGCCACTCCAAAAGTGCTACAGCTAGCAGCTGCTGTCAATATTTGCACTTGCAAACAACCCTAGAATGCTATGTAAATAACTATGCAAGGATAAATTTATTATGTTTAAATATTAACAAAGCATTCACATAAACCACTGCAAAGATACTAAGATTGAAGTTGTTTTTCTTTTTCACCTTGGCATTGTTCCGACTAGCCATTAGCTTAGAAATCCAGATAAAAACGTTTTTTTTTTCAGAGATGAAGTTACTAAAAGAGCCGTTAAGATACTATTTATTCAGAACATTTTCAAAGAACCCCATAAAAAATATTTAAACTGCCACTTTAAGGTTTTAATCTGTTTCTAAATGTTTTATATTGGACAAAATTAGCAACATCCTTTCAAGCTGTTACGTTCTACTTTAGATTACTTTTGACTGTCTTAACTATTAAACGAATATTTATAACTGCCAGGAAGTAATTTATTTAAGTAATTAGTTTCAGTCTTTATGACGAGTTGGTTATATCAGCCCGGGCAGGTTCATTAGGCGGCTGCCTCAGCAGAAAATAATCTTTTAATATTAGTGAGCTTGTGACAGGTTATTAAATGTTACACATCAGGTAGCTGGCCTCAAAATAACGTCTCACTGGGGTGCTTCCCATGCTGACAAATAGCTTTAGTCAGTGGAGTGCTTCAGTCATGACACGGTGACATATGAGCAGGAAGTGGTTGCTGTCACTGCGGCAGATTGTTGCTGGAAAACTGGACTGATTTCAGCAGCATCTCCCATGGAGCGTGCCAGGTTCTCCACTTTGTATTCTGTTTGGATTTACAGCTTGTTAACAGTGAAGATTTTCAATGTTGATCAACTTTTGGGCTCAGCCCATTCAAGATGGCTGGCTCCTGGTGAGTTTTGTGCAAAAGTAAAATATGAAGCTGATAAAAAAAAACTAAGCTGAAATGAGACAAGACAATTACTTTGTAATGACTCCACTTTTGTTACAGCATGAATCCTTTAATCCAGACCCACATCACTTGTCCCTGATCATTATTATTCACCGCCAGCTTAATGCCAAAAGGCTGTAGTCAAGGCAATTTCATCTGCTAGTCAGGGACTCAGACGAGTTCATTTCCAGTGCCCTCCAAGCACAACTGAGATGAAATTGCATTTGAGTGGAAAAAGCAGTGTGATGGGAGAAGGGGTTTGGGGGAGGGGGGCATTTCCCACTTGGAGCCACTTAAAAAGGAGGAGATGACACGGCAACATGAAAACCTTAAACTTCATGAATACACGATTCCTCCCTGAAGTGTGTCCTCAGTCTCTGTGAAGCACGGCTCAATCTTTGCCTTCAGAGCAGGAAGTCTCCAGCTTCGTCTGGCACCGATCCCGCTGCAGGAGTTAAAAAAAAAGAAAAAAACAGCATCAGGACCACTTGTTGCGTTCGTACTAATCAGTTATGCAGCTCGTGTAGTGGCTCAAGATGTACATCGATGGACTAGAAATGACATCTGTGTTTGACTCAGACCAGCTTTGTTACTGTTTACGGGTAATTTTAGGAGCATAAAACAAGGTTGTTGTTGAAATAATAAAACACTTTCTTTACCTTTCATGTTTCTATGAATAAGGAGTCGCTTTCACCTTACTTATGTAAACACTTGAAGCAGAAAATATGTTCGAGATGCCTTTTCTTTATCTCCAGATCGACTGCAGTTACTCTTTATATAAACATTTTCTGCGTTCCACAAACAGCTGCGCCCTTACTTATCACCCAGGTTTCAATCATCTTTCCTTTTTATGTCAAATAAGAGCATCTTGTCAGACTGAAAAGAATAAATGAGTGTGCGTTAAATGCAGTGTAGGCTGAAAGTGAACGTTGTGAAATTGCATGAGAACTATTCAGATTTGAATCAAAGTGTTTTTCCTATATATACTTTTTTTCTGTTTCCACTTTTCTCCACATTTAATCTTTTTTGTGTCATTTGTTTACAGCTGCAGGTAATTGCCAGAAAAGCTTCAATTTCTCTTTCATTTGTTTGCAGATGTAAATTATAATTTTGTGAAAGATTTGCATAGTTTTATATTGTTCATGTCTGAGTGGTGAATCATATTGTGTCCCATTCATTTTTAATTCTGATCTCTTTTGGGAACTGCATTAGCGGCAGATATTTATTTTGGCCACAGAACAGAGGTGCAGGCAGAGGTACCAGCAAGATCTTTGATCAAATATAATTATTTTGTCAGTTTGAATCTCTTGGGATGAATATTACCAAAGGAAAAATCAGCAAATAAAAAGTTTTAATGCATTTCCTTACCTTCAAGTTTAACAGCATAAATGAGGGCCTCCTGCTTTTAAACATGCATGTAAAAGTTCATCTCTGATCAAACCGATACAATCAGTCAAGTTTTATTGGTCAACAATAAAATCATTAAATGTTTCAGTTTTATCACTAAAAAAATCCTATTAAGTTTCAACTTAAAATGACAAGTTTCCTGCAGTTCTTATTGGAAAATATCCTGCTCTTTAGTCTGACATTCATCAAAGCTGAACCTCTAATCCAAAGATCTGCAGAGAATAAATGGCTTAGGAAAAGTGACTGATCGGGACAAACCTGCACACTGCACACCGAGCCTGATGCAGTTTGAAGAAGACTTACCTCGTTACGATTGGATTTGAGCATCAAAGAGAGCCGCAGACAGAGCCTGTGCAGCCAGTAGTATTTAATTAAAGAGAAGTGGGGGTGAGAACAACACAGCAGATGACTGAAGCCGCTCTTCCGCCAACAATGAAGCTAAAATAGAGTTTTTATTCATCATGTGGAGTCACACTGATGCAGTCTTTGTCCGGTTGTTCAGCTTGTTGCTTTAAATGAGTTTATCAGCTGCCTAAGAAAAACAGATGATTTAGTTTTATGTCTTTCTGAAACCGAAATGCGTTATGAACCAGTGAACAAACTTTAATGAAACTACAACAACTATTTCACTTTAAAGTTTACCATCATTCAAGATGACCCACCAGCCAACTAATTCTAAAAAACACAAAGAAAATGCTACAACATATTTTAAGCACTAACAGATCACGCCAGAGCTTATTTATAATTTTGCCAGTGAAATTTACGGAGCCCATACAGTGACATTGGATTAAAAAAAACAAATGCCTGTGTGGCCACAAGATAATTATTGCAGTCATTTCCATTCAGAGACTATTGATTGTTTACATGGTCAAGTTTAAATTAATTTCATTTTATCTAAATACAGGAATACTTCAGTCACTTGAAGTAAGTCTTAGCATTATATGTCACAGCTATAAGACACTGGTGATAACTGGAGTTGTATTTGTTTAAAAACCTTTGTTTGTTGAAGCCCCACAGAAATATATATTAAATTTTTTTGTAAACTGTGATATTTTTGTGTTGTAAAAATGTTGGCGACATTTTAGGTGTTCGTCAAAGCATCAGCCTTTGTCAGCTTCTGTCATGTACCTGCATTTTTAAAAGTACTAAGAAAGAAATATTCCATCAAAGATGGAAAATATTTCCATCACACACACACACACACACAAACAGAACAGTTGAAGCGCATATGGTTCTGTCTCGTATGGGTGATTCTGTTATTGTGGAAAAAGCTGAGCAAGAGGCAGAGCTTTTAAGTAAAATGTCAGAACGGGCTCTTCTTGCTCCCGGTGGATTCTGAATCTCACTCAGGAGCTGAGGAAAAAAAACAAACGGCACAGCCAGTGTGAGTCACTGGGCTTTAAAGGAGATTAAATTCTTGTTTTTCCCCCTTCCTTCCTTGTCTTGTTCATCCCTATAGACACAAATCTCACTGGAGATGAATGACAATGACACAGCTTTTCTGGGGTGAAGTTTGTTTAAATAGTATGTTGTCGATATTCAAACAGTAAAAAAACAAGATTGAAAGGTATTTATTATTTGGTATTGTTACAACCTTCTCAATTCCTAACACCAGTGGAATAGGATGCTTTTTACGTCATATATTTAGGACTTTTTATGGGTTTTAAATACATTTTTAAACCTTACAATTTTAGATTAAAAGTGCAAAAGACAAGTATTATTTGTGATTTGTAACACAAATAAAAACAAAAATATAAATGTTTATTACTTAACATAATTATTGGGATTTGCACCTTAGTGTGTGCATGTATCTTTATATATGTCAAATATCTCATGAAACATTGGATAAGTTTTGAGGAACACTCAGAAAATAACTGCTGTACATCTACTACTGATTAAATGTTGGCATCAAGGCAGTTCAAAAAGTATTTTACAGGTAACTGAGGCCAGCCAACTACTGGCTTTTTTAGATTTATGTTTTTTTGTGTACAGTGTTCTGAGACAACATTTGTTGTGACTTGGCGCTATATAAATAAACTGAGTTCAATTGAAAAGCGGTTTCTCAACCAGCTGTGGGCCAGGCCTGGCAATAATGGAACTGTTTTAAGATGGCATGCCACAACTGGCCCAGTTGTAGTTGGTTTATGTGGTGCTGGATCATGCATAGACCACATCTGGCAAACCACATCTGGGCCACCTATGGGCTGTCATTCTTTGTGTTATCTGAGCTAAGTGTTAGAGTGTTGTGTGGGCCATGGGTCTGATAAATTTTGCCACATAAGAGACTACGCAAATTAGATTCTTCATACACAAACATAATAATTTGGTTTCACCGTTTTTTGAATGATCAGGGTTTAATTTCACTGGCATTGAAACAAATAACAGCCATCTTTGGATTTGTTACTGCAACATATGACCACATTATTATCCAACGCTGGCAAGAGTTTATTTTTTATTTTTTATTTCATGTTTCTTTAAAAAGTATCTATGTATTTTAGTATTGATACATCCAGACCATGTCTGGTGTTGCAAGTATCATCAAATGAGTGGTAACCATGTATGGAACCATGTACAGAGAAAAAAGACTTTATAATCCCAGTCAGTTTTGGCTTCAGGTACAAAACTAATGACCCCAGCTCTAACAGGCAACATTTTTGGAACCCTAAAGCCTTCGAAGATTGACTGCAGATTGCTTATTTCACGGCCCATGTGTATGATTTTCTAGATGCCCTCAAATATAAAGGGTTTAATGGTAACTGCAGCTGGCTCCTCCATGCACTGCTTACACCGCCCACTTTATGTCTCTGCAACTTCTAGACGAAGCACGCTACAAAGATAACATTGTTAACAATTATTATCAGAATTAGAATCAAAAGTATTGACCTGTTTTAAATCAAAGCTCTCAAGTTTAAATGCTTAGACTTTGCTTTTGCTGGTAGAAAGGAGAAAAAAGGTTTTATCATTCAATAGTGTGCAGCAGCAGCCAAGCAAACTGCAGAAATAGCCCATTTAGACTCTGCAAGATCTTTTTAACACAATGTAATCTTAAAATAAAATGTTAAAATTTTTCCCAGCCTCAAGAGAAAAGCTAAAAAAAAGAGTATGCTGACAGAAATATTGTTAAGACTGTAATGAAAAATTTTCAGTGCCTGTGAAAAGTCTCCAGCAAAAGAGTCAGATAGTCCTTATCATTTTGCCCTCTCTTAAGGTCACAAAAAAGATTTGGGACTTTTTGTGCCTTGGGAAAAATACACAAATTGTAGAGCTATAGGGTCAGGGGAATGTTGTAAAACTGGATTCAGGTGATGAGTTTATTTTGTGTGTGAATTATAGTGACAATCAGAGGTGGGGGTCCACATTTTTCTCACATGAACAGTCTCAAACAACACAAGTTTGTACTTCTGGGCAATGTTTTACAGTTTTTCAAGTATTTGTTCTTGTCTTGGTGTCAGGGATTTATACCATAGATATAAATTACAAAAAACAACACACAGAACATCAGTTTTCCTAATTTATACATTAAGCTCTAGAATTGGTGTCACACACAAAAATATTCTGGGGCAAAACTCCATAGAGGTCTGATTTTTGATCTTATGTTGTGTTCCGGTTGCAGTGCAACTGAAAATTGTGAAGTCCTACTGATGTCTCATGTTGAGTTGAAACTGTTCAGTTTCCAGGTTTTCAGAACGTCGGAAAAATGCTTTTCTACTGAATTCCTCGATGGAATAATGCAACAATAACACAACAATAGTGCACCAATCAGCATTTTGAGTGTACAAACAGCATTAACACATATGACCTACTAATCTCTATATATGACTACAAGTATAACTGACTTAATGAAAAGTAAACAATGCAAAAATAAAAAAAACATAAGAATAAGAGTTTGAGGAACAGCCATGTTGAAATGATGATGCCATGCGTCATTGGGTACGGTCATGTTGCACCGTCATCCCGACTCAAAATTACGACAGATGGTATTTCCATCTCCGAATGCCAAACTTCTGATCTCTGAGTACAACTGATATATGGCACTGGTCTATTGGTTTGTTTCTCACTCTCATGAAAAGTAGAGAACACGCAATCATTTGATCCTAAACATACTTTGTCAGCTATTTTCTTAACAAACACATAATAGAAAAAAATATAAAATTGATACTCAATGTAATTTGACATTTCGTTCTAATGAAACAGTAAAAAAAATGCATGGAAATACCAAGGTTATGATCAGGCTAAAAGCTCAGATGTTGTATTTAGAAACTGTCTGGTTTCAAAACTAATTCTATTTATTCTGAAAGTTGACAGAGTAGTGACAATGGGCATTCTATACTCCTCATTCTACTACTCTGTTTTGCACAGGTCGTGCTGGGGATGCTGGGGATGACAAGGGCCAAGGTTGCCAATATAAACGGGCTTGGATCCCGGTCATAACTGCTTCACAGTTCTATTTTTAATTGTTTTTTATTTTGCTCTAAACAGAAAATAGAAATTATGTAACTATGCTACTAGTGCTGATAAACTGCCTAGCCTACATGAAGCACTTGTTTTTTTTTAGTTAGAAGAGGCAACAAAATAAAATCATTAGGGGTTCTTATTTATTTGTATCTTACTTGTTCATTTTAAAAATGATTGTTTAAACTTGTTTTTATTGAAGTTGGTGACTCCATCTACTCAGAGTCCTGAAATTAGTTCAGAAACATCCAGATGTTTCTTATCAGAAACTATATCAGCCATTGTTTCAAAATTGTTTTCAGGATTGTTAATGTCCTTAATGCATATTTTTGACTCTAACCAGCACCCTTATTGTTATAGATTTATACTTACAAGTTTTAAATAACATAGTTGCTTATTTATTTTAACTTTTGCGGATACAATGGTGGACCTCCATAACATGCTCCAGTTTCCACTTGACTCGGTCAGTCTGTATGGGAATTAATCTTTTCTCACCCCTGCTTCTGTCATCATCTCTGAGGGATGAATTGAACACCAAAGTAATCAAAGCATGGCTTCATTTACCATTAACTATAATTGGCTCAGAGTTCTGCAGCAGCTTGTGCTGACAAACATTCGTCTGCCTGCAGCAAAGACAACAGATGCTCCTGTTTTCTCTCCCATCTCTGCATCTGCTCCTCTCTGCTGTCTGTGATCCTTCTCTGTCTTATAGCCTCTGCGCTTCTCCTCCTCAAATCCTGCTAATCTGATGCCTTCTTTTAGAAATTATGACAACATGTGGTGAAGATCAAACTCAGCTGGAACCATTACTAATCATAATGAGGGAAATGGGTGTAAGATTCAGATTGAAAATAAAATCAGGACAATTATAAAAATATGTTTGTATCATTATCTGTTTTCTTAAGAGAAGTACTTCAGAAAAAAGAGTTGTCACATTACTTGTTTTTGATGTTGTCTGTGTCCAATCTGCCTTTTCTAATTATGTCAGTTTTCCTTACCTGTTTACTTGCTCCAAGTTTTAGCTTTGCTTGGAATATTATTTGGATAGATTGATTCTATGATTAAAGTGTGTGTGTGCCTTTGTTTTTGCTACTTGGTGGGAACGACTTTTCAGGAAAATGCAGCCTCGTCGGGTTTTAGGGTAAATGGTCAGGCCAGGGTTACGATATAAAATTTCCAAAAAATGAAATGAAGTCATCCCCACGAGAATAGAGATACATACTAGGTGTGTGTGTGTGTGTGTGTGTGTGTGTGTGTGTGTGTGTGTGTGGGGAGGATTAAGCAAATTTAATGTTTTGAGGTTATCGTGTTATAATGTCATTCCCTCATTATGCTTTGACTCATTTATGCATGTTTGACAAATACGGGAATTTTCTCTGGTAGCCATGTGGAGCTGCCTAAACACTTGCTGGTACAAAGCTCCGCCTATTCACACAAAGCTCCTCCCTGGAGCTCAGTCTGCAGCCGAGCTCCCGCGTACCAGATCACCAATCCCTCAAAGCATTGTTGTGAAGATGTGCTGAAGTGGGAATGTTTGAAATGGTAAGAGATTCTTAAAGAGACAGAGGCAAATTTAAATGTGTTTAGATTATGATACAAAGTCATTCATTTTGATATATAGAGCATTTTCATAACAACTGAAGGCAACATAGTTACTTGATTGTGGTATAAAACTAATACGTGACTGGAACCCCCCCCTCCTTTAAGCACTAAACCATGCATCTCTGTGCTTTACAGCATATCTGCCTCATGTGTGTATCTGTTTCAGTATTTGGCTTCTCGTTCTGCTCCTACACAGAGCAGATGGAGCTGTCTGATACAGAGTTTGCCCTTTGGTGCCTAGCCGTGTGAAAAACATACAAGTGTAGATTCTCTCCTATTAATTGTGACAAGACAAATGAATAATAAAAGGTCCACCAGAGGCCAGTGAGTCCACCACTTTGTCCTACAAGGACTTTTGCAGAGCAAATCAGTCATCTGTTCATACTTTGTATCAGTTTAAGTTACAGCTTCTTTTCTACCCAATAAGGTCCTCATATGTTTTTTTTCTTACCTTGTGATCTAGATAGTGTGAAGGTTTTGTTTTATTGTTGGTTTTTTTACTAAATAAATTTCCTGTATGACCTTTTATTTAGACAACTTAGTTGAAACTATATATGAAATATAAATTCTTAGTCACTTACAAACATGTAAAATAGACTTTTAGGTCTCAGTGCTCTATGTTCAAACTATGTTGTAGAACTTGCTTTAACTTTTCTAATATTTTTCCTATTAAAACCTATTTTTATTGCATAATGGGGTCTGATTATTAGAAAAGTGTGATTTTTAATTTAAGCTTGCTTTCCTCTCATCACCAAGTGTTCCAGGGATCATATAACAGCTAAAGGGGAAGGGGTCTGAGAGAGATAGCTGCCAATTTGACTGTGTTGTTGAACCTTAAAATAATACATGGATTATATTCAGGTTTATCTGCTTTACAGTGATATAATTCACTGCAGGAATAGGCAGGTGTTGCTGTTAATAAAATGCACCGATGTTCTCTCCTCCTTTCTACATGCCCTTATCACCACTTGTTCCCTCTTCTACCAACCTGTCATCTGTCCCATCCTTAATTACAGCCGTTAATTACACAGTATTTCCAGAGACCAAATTGATTTGATCCAAACTAACCTCTTATTACTTGTGTCAGATGACATGAGGGGGAAAAAATGCCAAATATGGCTGTTCAGCTGTTCTTTCTCACGAAATTTAATCTATTTGCTTATCGTTTATCATAAAAATACTAGATTGATGGAGAATGTTAAGTAAATGAAAAGTAATATGTACAACAGACTGATCATTGTTCTTTGCAATAAGCTTTTGCAGTCAGGTGTAACACAGGTTGACATGATTTATCACAGCTCTTGAGGACGCAAACAGCGGCTGCAACATAAATACAGATACAATCAGCTTATAAACTGAGACGCTCCTTTGTTAAATGCCATTCAAACATATCTCTGTGTAGGACACCCAGAAAACTAACACATATTTAGATTACAAGATATTTGATAGGAAACACAGATCTTTATTTATTTTTTCAGTTTGCATGTTTTTTTTTCCAGTATCCCATTCACCACAGCATCAGAGCTTTACTGCAGTGATTAGTATCCAGGGGACAGTTCACTGTCACTATCATTACTTCAACCACTGTGAGACAGAGGCCTATTGATTGTTGGAGGACGTAAAGGAATGGACTTGTCCTCCTTTCAGACACGAGACACACACATCTGCAGGCACACGTCGCTATATTTAGGTTCAGGATTCTTCCATTTAGAATAAGAGTTCATTTATAGAACAAGGATCAGACTGTTTGGGTGTCATGTTTCTTTCATGAAACATGATGCACGGCGGCCTGTGCAAGATGTCACGACAGATTAGTAGCGATGCCCAAACTAATATTTGACTTTCACAGTGTGGTTGTTAATGAATAAATAGACATCTTTTCCATATAGAGGCTACGTTTCTCAGGACAAAGTAAAGGTTTGAGTCAAACTGCTGTTATTTTGTAAACGTACCATATGTAAATGTATTATTAGCTTTGGAGCTGATTTAACTACCTGGATTTGAATCTAGATACAAATTAAATTTATGATTTGGACTTGATATTGCCTTTTATAAAGCTTAAAGGTGTAAGGTGTAAGCTGGCATTAGACATTGGAACTAAATCAGTGACATATTATTGATGCATACATTTCTATTAAAATGGATAAAAGCGATATGAAAAAGGAAACTCTTGAGCGAGAGGAGGGTGCGCGACTGCTCTTTTTCTGAATAAATTAAAACTATGTAACACCGTTGTTTTTTATTTTGACCAAAGGAAGACTGGAGGAGAGAGAGATGAATATGATTTAGATTTTTATTTCTCTGACTGTACACGACCCACAGGAGATACAACATTAACAGCAGTCATCATTTCATTCCTCGGCTTTAGCAGGTCCTTTAATTCCACAGCTATTGCTGCTAAAAATGACAGATTTTTATTTCTGGATCTCTGCGAGCAGGACTTCAATCTCCAAACTCGTAAAGTTCTTCGTGTTACTTTGCGATGTCATTTATGAATGAACACCTGATATGTGGGGCAGGAAACGTATATCCTTATATGGTGTTTTTTGGGATGGTTATTATGCTGATGTCCTCTCCTCGTGCGCGAGCACCTGGATATGCATTCATCAGTTTATGCTGCACATTTACACACTTTTCCTGAAGATAGAAGAGTTTGTTGAATCTGACGTGGCATGTTCGTACGAACCCTAAAAGTAAGAGAAATTTCGGATAAGAATATGAAAATGTTCTCGCATGAGGTTCATTGTTTTTACATGCTTGTAGGCAGCTATAGAGCACGTGACTTTAGCTTAAGGGGAAAACATGATTGCCCCACCTTCTCTGTGTTTTTAACTCAAGTTACTGTTTTTGCCTGCATTCTTTATTAGTGATGTACTATTTAGGGTTTATAAAAACCATGGAGGATTGTATGAAGACAATCCTGCTACTTGGAGTCGGTGCTTTGTGACGGAGCATCTGTGACTCTAGACGGAGAGCAATTGTCTGCCAATTAGGAGTTTGTTTGGTGGTCCAGCCAACTAGCTGGAGTTACAACACACTGATTGTGTGTGTGCACACGTGTCAAGAAGCACTATTTAAATGCAGTCCAGTAAGCTAGCATCCTGTAACTTCTTGTGTGATGCATTCCCTGAAAATTTAGATTCAAAAAGGTCCACAGAGCCCTACTTTACATATTTGAAGTCTTCACTCTCTCTCTCTCTCTCTCTCACACACACACACACACACACACACACACACACCCCTTTGAAGTTCCACAATGTATAGTACCAATAGTGTAGGAGCAAAGGGTGAAATTGCTTTCAATTCTAGTCGCCAACTCACATTTTCAGAAATTTTCTCCCTGTTCAATGTTTATACGTCACTTTATATTCTAAGAATAATTTAAAAAAATCTTTACATTTGATGATGTTTTTAGTTATAATTTATATAATGCAGCCTACAATGTGGGACAGTTAGCTGCTATTCCTAATACAGAGGACATTTTAATACTTACACAAAATTAAACACTCACAATATCAGGATTTCCCCCAGAAAATTGTCAAAGCCCGGTGGTAGGGCCGCGTTGGCAGCCCACCAACAGCCAAAAAAATGTTAACTTTGACAAGAAATTTGAAA
>JAUBOC010000077.1:16566394-16580152 GCA_032275365.1 Anablepsoides cearensis
TATAATATACAAGTTTCACTTTTTAAATGGAATTACTGAAATAAATCTACTTTTTCATGATATTCCAATTTTATGACCAGCACCTGTAAATTAAATTTAAGATTTTTAATGTTATGTTATTTTTATTAAAAAAAAAGCTTTTTCTCATTTAACAAATATTAGTAATATTTCTGCTGTTAATCATAATTCTCTGTTCATCATTCTGATTTAGCCAAGACCAAAGATCCTGAAGGTCAAACTATAGGAGTTGTCCATCTGAGGGGCAGGTGTCGATATTTAACCATGAAATGTTTAAGATGTTTATAAAATGTTCAACTTTTAAACATTTGAACTTAGAATTGAAAATTTCTTTCATTTCATTTATCTTCAGATGTTTAAGTTAAAATTTCAGGCCATAGAATCACTTTAAATACTTTTCAGTAAGTTATACGTCTACAATTCTGGTTCAAATATAGAAATATATTTTTGCAAGATTGTTAACAAATTATTTGTGAGTTAATATTGCCTAAATGGACAATGATTTAAAAAAAGTGAACCATTAAAACGTCAATGTTAAATATGATGCCTTTGCAAATTTGGGTGCACCTAACTTTTGTAACCAGTGCAAAACGTTAGTCTAGAGCCCTGACCTAACATATTTGCTCAAGAAAAAGACTATGCTGTGTGAAGTTATTTTTTTTATTTCTGGGAGGGGGAGGGCACCACAAAGCAGTTGCGCTTAGGGCACCCAGATGACTAGCACCGGGCCTGCCAGAGTGTTGCTTTGACTCATTCATGCATGTTTGAGAAATCCTTGAATCTTCCGTGGTAGTCACGTGGAGCTGCCTAAACCCTTGCTGGTACAAAGCACCACCTATTTGTACAAAGCTCCTCCCTGGAGCTCAGTCTACAGTAGATCAGCCCTCCCCTGAAGCATTGTTTGAAAACATGCTGAAGTGTGAGTGTCAAAAACTGTAGGAGGTTCTTAAAGAAACAGAGGCCAGTTTCAAGGCGGTCAGTAAGTAAAGTTTATTTATATATTTTCTCAGACAGGGGTCACAAAGTGCTTTACAGTACAAAGCATAAAATAGAAAACGGCACAAAATATAATACATATAGACTATGATGCAAAGTCAAATTTATTTTGATTTATACAGCATTTTCATAACAACTGAAGGTAACATACCATAGTTACTTGGTTGTAATATAGAATTGATTAGTGTGCCTGGAAAATACCCAACATACCCCTTTTAAAGTTGGAAATCTAATCCATGATTTAAAAAAGATACAAAACTGACAATAATAACAAAATTAGTACCCTGTATTTCTTCCTATATCAAATTGCCATCCCACTTGAAGTCCTCTGTCTGCAGAACGTAAGGCAAAAATCTACAGGCAGGTTTTCAGTGAGAGAAATTTTCCCCAAACATGATCATTTTTTCCAGATGTGACAAAGAGCTACCATTTTCCCGCAAATGATTTAGGGAACGTGTTTTATTTTTAGCACACTTATATTATAAAAGTCCCTCATTTGATCATTGCCAATGAAGTGACTGTGGTTGTAAAAGTGCAAATATTAAAAAAATAAGAACTGTGAATATGATTTAATTTATGTTTTCTGTAATATAAAGGAAAAAAAATAATATATAAATTTTGAAACAAAACTTTATTTGAGTTCCATTAATATTTTCCTCTCTGGTTCAAACATTAGGAAAAGCTTCATTATAAAACAACACAAATACAAAAAATACAAGAGAATAACAATTGATTCAAACATTTCAGATCTACTGCTTCTCTGTCCTCTGTGAGAAAACATAGATGAGAAACGTTGGGTTGGGCTTGTTCCCACATATATTCAACAAATAATAAAATACAACCCATTGAATCTCATGACAATCACTATTCTTCCAAACTGATTGATCACAGCCCTTTCTGAACCATGTCGAATCTGGGAAACAATTCCAGTTTTGTCTCATGTTTTAGCCACTGCGAGGATTGTTGAAGCTGACATTCCTCAGTGTGTCAGGTTCCTGAAAGCTCCTCAGCTGTCTTTTGCTTCAGTTCACAGAAACATGTGTTTTTCTTATCTTTGTCTGATGGGATATTTTATTCCAAACTGCTCTATATAAAGTAACGACTAAAAACAGCCAATTTCCTGTAATAGTGACCCTGTGCTTTTCCCAAGAAGTGTAGGTAGATAAGTTAACTCATTTGATTATCAGTTAGAACACTTTAGCATTCAGATATTGTATAAGCAGCAGTGATTTATTGGCTGGTGTTGCTGCACTGCTTTTGTCTGTAAGAACAATAAATGCAAATTGACTGCCATTTTATTTTATTTTAATCTAAGTTAGTCTTATGATGAGAAGTGATGGTGTAACAGTTGTTTTGGTCAAACCATGTAAAGGACATTGTGGACAATCTCACATTGTAATATGTGTAAAGTGCTCAATTCGAACTGCCAAAATCCACTCTAATTGTCGCAGCTGCATGACGGAAATTGCATTATTTTGTTTGCAGCTTCCAGTCTTCCACCCTTTTTCAAACTGCCAGGAGAACTCCCCCCCCTTTGCACAAGAACTTACTGCATCATAAGTCAGACGTTTGTAGACATGTTGGTTTATGCTGAAAGCATTCGGATGCTGCATTTTGCTTCAACTACTCACTGCAGTATCTGACTGCTCTACTCAGAAGCAGGTATTTATAAAGAGTCAAACGACTAAAAGCTCATTGATGAAAGTAGCCAAAGTTGTTGAGCACAGATTAATCTGTCTGCCAAAAAGTGTGGCACATTAACCGTGAAAGATTTGTGGCCAAGAAAAATAATGTGAGAGACTTATTTTGTGGGGAGTGGAGATTTCACCGGGAAGAAACTGCGTGTTTTGACGTTTCTCACAGGGGGAGGGGTTACCCTGGAGCTTGGCACTGTGTGTCTTATGCACTATTAAAAGGTGTGTGCTAAAACAAACGTGGAACGTTCAGCTACTACTATCACACCAAATTTTAGCTCAGTCTGCAAAACTGTTGTGTTTTGCTGTGGCAGCCATCATGAATTGGATTACCTACCATAGTTGATCTGTTAATGATTCACAGCCGATAATTACTTTCTGAGAGTTTCATTAAATCCCATCCAGGGGCTCATTAGATATTTTGCTAACACAAGGGACAACACACACAGGTGCAAAAGCATTATCCCCCACTTCAAATGGCAAAAGGGCAATAGTGATTAATATTTAAGGTAAAATCTGAGCTCATGGTTGTAGAATCCACCTATAATGAACCAACCTGTTTCTTTTTTATTATTGTAAAAATGTGGGAATAAAATGTTTGGAAAAGATGAAACTAACTTCTTGTTCCATTACTCGTAAAAAAAATAAAATCCAAGTATAGATCTGAGCATCTCCTGTGACCATTGAGGTCACTGAACAGCTCTGAGATGCAGCTGCAGATCTGGTATTGATCTGGACTTAATGTTTTTAACACAAGGGCGATGGGCCCATGGCTGAAGGTTTCCTGATTTCTCCAATGTCCCTGCACTTCAAATAGGTTTCTGAGTGGGAGGAAGAATGTTGGTCTTTAGAGGAATTGGAACAGGGATGCAGTGCTCTGCTGTGGACAGTAATGTCAATAACATCCGATGAGATATGCAGGAGGCAGGAAGGACTCAGGAGCATCCAAAGCTGCCTGTTTTCTCTGTTACCTGATGGGAAACTATTATTACTCCATTCACAAAGCAGCAGGGGGCCAACACTTTCAGTTTTGACCACATAAATGAATGCATCACAAAGATCTGCAAATTTTTCAACTAGTAAAATGTTTGGGATTTATCACAGAATGAATGCGGTTTTTCTTTTGGTTTATTTTTTCTTTTGTTTAAGTATTTAACAAAAATCACACTTTCATTTGGACATTTTAAATTTGAACTTGTATACATTTTTTTCATTCCTTTGGATGTTTCTCATAAATGTTTGAGGAAAAAAGAGCTGTAGTAGGTGTTATCAGGAGTAGTTGTGGCCCTCCATGACTCAGGTTCTGTAGTGACTGAATCATTTCTTTTTCTTGGATACTGACTCTAAACTGTTTTCTCTGCTGTATTCTTCAGGTCATTTGACATCTAAAACAGGAAAAGAGTTTCATGTGATGATTGGACATTATAGTGAGATACATTTGGACACATAAAAACAGATGTTTTCCCTCTAAGAACTTTAAAAAATGAAAATGTAATAAAACCTTATAATTAAGTTTTGCAGGTACAAAGCTCTGAGTTTATACCTGGCTGTTGGTTTTTTATGATTATCTTTCAGTTATGGATGTCCTTCGACCTGGAGCTAAATATAGATGCTCTCCAATGACAGTGATTTAATGTCCAGTATATGTTGCTCACATGCTTCTAAAATCATGTCAATTTTGCATCATGCGATGCTCTGGAGAGAATCTTTGTTGAAGACATAACAACAAATGCTGTTTGTGCCTTTTTATTTAAAAAAAAATAATTAAAAACTGCAATAACAAAGGTTATAATCTGCTCAATAATCTGATTGTTCAGGAGAAGTTTCACCAAATGATCCAGACATACCTGCATGCTCTTAGAAACCAAGAGTGGGTGCAGCCTGATGCAGAAACTTGGCGACCCATCCTTAGTTTCTGAGATCTTGTAGAAATCTGCAGGTTTCTTATTTTTTATCACAAGAGAAGGAAAAAATGTTTAACAAGTACAATTATTACAGCTATTTTTTATGGAAGTTTACTGCTTTTACTGTATCTTGTCCATTATCCATCCAGACAGACCAGTTGTGGGTCTCTTCCCAGTAGGATGTGTCCAGAAGACCTTCAGAGGGAGGTGTCTACAAGTTACTCTCTGAGCTGATTAATGACCGAGCCTGACCAACAAAAAAGTTGTCATTCTTTTGGTTGTGATCCATATCTCATGACCAAGTGAAGGTTACAATGTAGATGGACCATTAAACAAACAGCTTTGCTTTTCAATTTAGCATCTTCTTTAACTCGATAGACCACAGCAATGCTCTTGTAGACGAGAGCCCGGCAGCCTCTAACACCAAAATCCACTCTATCTTACCATATACGTATGTCATATAGACAGGGGAGTACTGTCAGGTCTACTGATTTTAGCAAGTTCAATTTCATTCTGTCTAGCCTTTTCTTTTATCAAACCATTTTCCCCAGTGTTTGTTAGATCAATGTTCACATCCTGTAAGTATTTATAGTATATTTAGTGACTGGGACACTGACCATCTGGTATACATCCATTAAAAACTGTAATTACAAGCTGCTCATAATTAGATGCACTTCCTTGTTTGTTAAAGAAGAGCCACAGGCAACGTGTGGGTGAATTTCACCAAACATCTGTCTAGAAACATGACTATGACATGCGAAGAGAGGTTCATTGTGTGTTTACAATCTAAACAAATGGTCAGACATCTTGTTTCTTTTAAAACATTTTTTTTCAAAAACTGTTTGTCCACATTATGTTTTAAAAATTACCGTTTTGATCTTACACAAAGCTGCAAAAGGCATATTATAGTTAAAAAAAACATGTGAAAGCAAATCACAATTATTTCTTTATTTTTTGCTCCATAAAGTACTACACTTAAAACAAAGGTATGCAGAATACCATATCTAAACACACAACATGTCCAGTCTTGAAGCAGATGGGCTACAGAACCTGAACACCACTCTGGGTGCTACTCCTGTTAGCTAAACACAGGAAATTGAAGTTCTGCCTGATTCAATGAGTCTCTGTGCAACACGTTCTCACTCCCTATTTGTCACATTAACGCTTAGTCAGGTTCCCTCTGCGTCCTGATTTGACATGTTGAGTACCCTCCTCGCATCAATTATTGACACTCCAGACAGGGTCTTTGAGTTGGGATCTGTGGTTAAGTTTCGGGATCAGGGTTAGTGGTTTAGTGAAGCAATCTAAAAAATGAAGTGTTGAATTTACTTCACCAAGTTATGTTAACTGGTTCCACTAAATCAAGTTGAGTAACTCAACTCAATTTAGTGAAACCAGTTTGGTTAGGTAAATTAATTTTTTATGTATTTTACTTATGCACTTTTCTTGTCAGTGAGATAAGTTTTTACCATTTTCTGTTAAGGTATTTGTACTTTTACTTAGTTATTTCTTGTTAGTACGTTATATATTAGCTGATTAGCCAAGCTAACATGCAATCAAACAAGTGTATTTGGTACAAGGGTATTGGCGGCTGTGACTCCAATGAGAGAATTGGGGGTTCAATTCCTCTACTATTCAGTCACAAGTGTCCCTGGGCAAGACGCTGAACCCCCACTGCATGTGATGTGTGTTCCATCAGTGTATGACTGTGATCTAAAGCACTGATTAGTCTCCATAGAATGATAGTAAAGTGCTGTATAAATGTGTGTGTGCATGAGGGCATAAATTGTGTTGTAAAGCATTTTGAGTATCCTGGTTGGGTGGAACAGTACTATATTAGTACAGTATATAATTTGTTTAACCTGTCTAAAGTTTTGTTTAAATAATTTTATTATTTTTCTGTGGACTATTTTTTTTTTCCTTTTGGTCAACTGGCCTTTTATTTTCTCCACACCCACAGATGTTGACGAATGTGAGGTGAATGAAGGTGGTTGTGAAGGTTTCTGCTGCAACAGCTTTGGCAGCTACTACTGCAAGTGTCCTGAAGGCACAAGACTGGGCACTGATGGCAAAGCCTGTCATGGTAAGACAGACTGACAAGACAAACATAGCACAATAACTGGCTGCAATCAGGCTGTGAAGACAGGCTTCTGTTTAGGCCACTTTTGGCCATTTGCACAAACACATAACATGGGATTTAAAACTGTCAAAAAGTTACTGTTAAAGTCCTGTCTCCTCATATTAACTGTTATTATGTTATTTATTTATCCATCCATCCATCCATCCATCCATCCATCCATTATCACCTCCTTCTTCCTTTCAGGGTCACAGGGGTCACTGGTGCCCATATCCAGCAGTCAACGGTGCGAGGGGTGGATTATGTTATTTAAATCAATAATATTATTTTTTATTTATAAGTGACTTGAGCAATAAAACACTTTCAAACTATCTTTGTTAAAAATTTTATACTAAATGCATGTATGTTGAAAAGTAGAGAAAACTTCCGCTTCACAACCATGGCCTCCACAGGCAGCTGTAGAGGGTTTTAAACTTTTATATGAATATCTAAACATGAGAAAAGCCCAACATTTCTCTATGTTGGCCACTTTTTGACATCTCTCTTTATGTATCCTTCAGTCTGAAGATCATTTTGAAATATATGCTTCCATGGATTGACTGTACACACAGCTCTTAAAAGGAATTAAACTTGGAATAATTTATAATATAAATAGATTTATTTAGCAGAAAACGTTAAATATTACTTTATTACCAAGCTTAATGATGATTCTGAAATTTAATGTAGTATGAGTTCCAGTAAACAAAAATCAAAAAGTGCTCAATATGTTCTTTTGTTCTTACAAAAACTTTATCATTATGTGTGTTTCTGATTCAGAATGAGCATTTTTGTAAGAGGAATGAGTAATGATCTCTGATGTCAGAACAGTTGGCAGACTTTTCAGGTTTATCCAAACAATCGGTTCATTCAGCTCATTCAGCAAACATCAGTCAGAGATTTTATTTGCACACAAGATTTGAACTCATTACTCCAGTAAAGAAGTACTTTCCTTAAATTAAAAATGAGTTTTTATGACAGAAACCAAAAAAGAAAAAAAGTCTGCTTGAGGCTTATTTTTTCAGGAAGACTTTTAAATGCATAGAGGTATAAAATGTTTGTCCACATTCTTTGTGTTCAGACATAAATGAGTGTGAGGAACTCAACGGAGGATGCCAGCAAACCTGCGTCAACACACGAGGCTCTTATCACTGTGAGTGTAGCGAAGGATTTCGAATGCACATCGATGGTCGGACTTGCATTGGTGAGTGCCTCTCTCCAAAAAAAGGTTGAATTTTTGAAAAATGAATGTCCTGAGTGAACGAGTTACATAGAAAGATACCATTTTGCAAAAACAAACAAAAAAACACCCATTGACTCAGGCTGTAAAACAAACATTCATCATCAGTGCTAATAATCATGCTTGTGGTTCTGTGTAAAGATTATATACAATCAAAATCATGCCTGTTGTAGGTACAGTTATTGTAAAAAGAAAGCCCACCCTCTTTCAGTTTTGTTGGGTTTACGGATCAGAATACAAAACCAATGTGGTCGAGGTCAACCCAGTAATACAGACCTTTTACAAAAAAACAAACAAACAAAAAAATACAGCTAAAATCTTTTTTAACTAAAACCAAAATGCTGACATGGCAAAAATCTTAGAATGAACTCAGGAGATGATCATAGAGGAGCACAAACACTCACATGGAACATGAAGGAGACAGGACCGTGGCATAAGATCCAATAATGCTCTGCTGGTGAATGAAGAGTGACTGGTTCAAGAAAAACAAAGCCAGAATAAAAAGGTTCTTAGTGAAAAACGTAATTCATTAATTGCTGCTTCCACAGGATTTTAGCAGGGAAATAGGAACCAATTGCTGATGATCAAATAGACTTGGAAAAACAGTTTTTCAGCAATGAACACCTCTTTAAAATCAGGTGTTTTGACAATTCTCTAATCTGGAGCGTAACACATTCCACAAGCCATTAGCACTGACCTCAGAGGAACATCTGTTGTTGTTCAACAATCTGGAAAAACTTAAGGGGACCCCCCCCCCCCCAAAAAAAAAAAAAAAAAAATAATAATAATCTGAGGCCATCATTCTGCAGAAAGAAAAAATATACAAGTAGAAAACACAGAAGATATAGCTGCCAATCTTCCCAGGATATTGGCATCCCAATTTGCCCAAACCATACAGCACTCAGTGATATTACAAAACCCTGTAGAGCTTCATCTAAACTCTTTAGGAAAAACATAGAGTATTTTTGCTTCAACATAATTTAAAAGTTTATAAACACAAAGCAGTAACAAAATGGTCATTTTTCTTTAGTTCTGTAATAACTCTATTTGCCAGCTGAAGCTCAGTGTTATTGGGTAGTCATTTATCTAATTCTGTCTGTTGAATTCATCAGTACTAAAATGCTGTTTCAGTTTTACAGCTGCTCTGTGCCAACATGTCAGTGGTGAGAGCACCAAGTCATATGGTTAATGTTCACATCTGGCGCATTGTGAAGACACAGGGGCAACAGGATGGAAAAATCATTAAATTAGTAATCAGCAGTATAAACTAAAATAGAGTTGAATACCACTTTCTATTTTCCAGCTGGTATCATCTCCAGTCATCTGAGTTGTAAAAGCTGTTTGTGTTAGCCCGTAACATTTCTTTTGTCGTTCATCTTGTGTAAGAGAAAATTTGACTACCTTTTCATTTGGGTTTAAAGGTGTGAATTCTTGCTCTGTGCTGAATGGTGGATGTGAGCACGAGTGTGTGGACATGGGCAACGATCATTACAAATGCGAGTGCCGGAGGAACTACCAGCTGAAAAGAGATGGAAAACACTGTGAACGTAAGTTACGCTGTCAGAAAATGTCTCAATCCTGCAACAAGACAGTTAATATAATAATACTGCAGGCTTTCCACTTCTGTAAACTGCTCCAAACTTAAATTAGAGATTTTTGGCTTCTTCGAATTAGCATAGAAGATAATATATTAATTTGTATACATTTAGCTCTGTGGGGGTTTTTAACCACATACATAATACGGGCAGTTTGTACAGTTTACAGAGTTGGACATCACTGTCTGTTTGAACCTGAAGAAACGTACCCACTGAGATCTGTTGTAAATTTTGTATTCTGTGTGTTTGTGTGTGTGTGTGCGCTAGTGAGGGATCTCTGTGAGGACAGGAATGGGGGTTGTGCCCAGCTGTGTAGTTCAACACATGGCCAAGTTCACTGCAGCTGCAGATCTGGTTTAATGTTGGCTGGAGATGGAAAGAACTGTGAAGGTAAGGAATATCTACAGTATTTCTGTCACACACACAAAACTTATAATGTATGCATACAAAAAAAAAGAAGAAGAAACCTGCATATAAAAAAATGACAGAGATTCTAGATGAGGTTAGAAGTAACAGAATCAAATCAAAATCATTTTTCCTAAAATAATCTGCCTGCCGTCACACATCTCTCTTTTGCTTGTGTAATTTGTCCGTGTGTTTTTATGGTTCCACATCTGCATCTGTTAATAACATCTGCCTCTTACAGACATCGACGAGTGCAGCTCCGGTCATGCCAAGTGTTCCCATGGTTGTGTCAACTTGATGGGTTCCTTCAGCTGCGTGTGCAACCCAGGTTTTGAACTCAGTGCTGATGGCAGGCAGTGCTACCGTAAGAACTGTTGACATTTGTTCTTTCCTTCTGCTAATCTAAGGCTTTATCCTGAAGGACGCTGAACTCAATAATGAGAATTTAAAAAAACAACACTTCAGCTAAAAAAAATGAGAAAAACTGAGAACATTCTCATTTTATTTCAATAAAAATACCAACATCCTAAAGCTTTCTGGAGTTTGCTAAAACTTGAGAAATCAGATGGCAGGTGTCAATATACAAAGACAGAGGTCAAAGGTGAAAGAGAGATGAAGATGTTCAGATTTTTATTGAAAGGGATTAAAATGTATTAGGAATGAGTTGATCAGAGAGACAGCTTAAGTGGAAGAGTTTTTAAATAAATTTCTCTTGATTATTTACCCATGTCTATGTTAAACTACTTCTCATTAGTTTGTGATTTTTTTTATTTCAAGTTTGTGTGTGAAAACTGTGAAGTGAAAGGTTTTAGCATTAATCAAATGAAGCTAAGTGAACTTAAGTTTCCCTTGCCAGCATCGCCACTTGCTGGTCAGTTTGGTGTATCGTTTAAACTGGTTTATATATTGACATACAGTGAGATTCTATTTTTTTATCTCAGGTTTAAATTGTATTATCTTTTCAGTCAATAAATTTGAGAAGTCATAAATGTTCCTTACGGCTTGTCATTAAAGCTGCAGTAGGCAACGTTTATAAAAAATATATTTTTTACATATTTATTAAAAATACATGTCCTATTAAAATTTGAGACTGGTAATGTGTGGAAAAAAATGCAGTTTATCTGCAGCTGTGCTTATGATGGAGAAACAACCTAACATTACAGGAAAACTGCCAATTTCTGAGAGTTCTGAATGTTCTATAGTTTTTTCTCTACCGTCATCTGCTGCTCACTAGGCTGCATATTCATGGCAGGCTTTGCTGGGTGTACGTGTGTTTTGGGGTGGGGGGTGGGGTGGTGGCCGTAAGGTGTGCTTTGGTCCCAGTGCCAGGCCGGCTGAGAATTCCTGCTCCAATCCACTGCCAAAAATAAAATAAAATAATAATAATAATTGAAGCTTCTGTTTTGGACATTAAAACAACTTAATGTATCGTTTTTCTTTTTCCTGTTCTATCTTATTCCTGTTTTTCATGTTCCATCAATGGACCTCGCTAAATCACCTGCCAATAGATACAAATAGCAAATGATACAAATAGTTTTTTTTCCTTTGCAGGCATTGAAATGGAGATTGTTAACAGTTGTGAGCAGAACAACGGCGGGTGCTCTCATCACTGTGAGCACACCACCAATGGACCCCTCTGTTCCTGTAACCATGGCTACCAGCTGGCCCAAGACAGGACGACCTGTGTAGGTAGGAACTTTTGTCTATAAGTCATTTGTGTCGGACATCCTCCCCACCCACCATCCTTCAGTTTCTATAGTTTTACACCTTTTGCTTCTGTTTTTTAAGCGTTTCGTTCTGTCCTCAGACAGTGATGAATGTTTCACAGAGGAGTCCTGCTGCAGCCACTTCTGTAGAAACTACCCCGGTGGCTACGAGTGCAGCTGCAGGGCCGGCCACAGACTCAACCCAGATGGCTGCGGCTGCGACGGTGAATGTGCTGGATTGTTAGCAGATTATCTAGTCTGGTGTTTTTCAGTCTTTTCTATATTGGGGAACAGCTGTGTTGTAGAATAAATCCCAATGCACACTTGCTCACTTATTGCTCAGCAATTAGGCCTTTGAAGGCCACTTGTACACAGAACATGGAAAACAGGTTTCTGTATTTTTTCAGTTTAGTGTAACTATTCAATGACAGAAGATGGTAAATCAAATACAGTTAATCAGGAAAAGTGAAATATGTAATACATGAAAGTGTGCTGCAGCAGATGCTGCTGAATACACAATTTATTTTTTTAACCAGTTTGACAATTGTTATGTGCTATGTTTTCTTCTTTCATCAGACATTGACGAGTGTCTGGCAGAGACCTCGGGCTGTGAACACTACTGTGTCAACACACTGGGAACATATCAATGCTTTTGTCGACAAGGTTTCCATTTGGATCAGGACCGGCACTCCTGCATCTGTGAGTAACTACTGTATCGACACAAATGCTGCACAGGAAAAATTGATTTGTTGCGTTCATCAGCAACCCAAAAGGATAAATGTTATGTGTTTAGCTCTGTATGGCAGAGATACGGAAGAAGAGGAAGACAAAGAACAAGAGGAAGAGGAGAAGTTACAGGTTGACAGATTACCAGACCTGCTGTTTCGAAAAGCTCCTCAGCTCCTGCATTACACAGCAGCCCTGCGCTCCAGTTACAGCATTAAAGAAGAGTTAGAAACTCAGGAGGAGCGCAGCGGAGAGCTGAGACTGGAAAGCCACATAGGTGCAATAAAAACCATTAATGACAGCATTGATGAAAGAGCCTTTACTTTCAGTAAATCTTCACACAAAAGGAGTTACTCTGAGTTTATTATTTCCTCTTCAGTGTGTTTCGATGGTTCCTTTGGGGATGACTGCAGTGTGACCTGTGAGGACTGTGTGAACGGAGCATGCAGTGAAAGCAGGGACCGGTGTGAATGTTCGCCAGGCTGGACCGGAACAATCTGTAACGAGAGTAAGAACTGTAAACGTTTGTGTGTTTTTAAGCTTTTCAGAGCTCTGTGGTTCCTTTAGCGTTACCTGTTGGAGTTAATCTTGATTGTCTATTAGCAAAATATCTTTTTAACCACTGGACTGGCCATAATTTTTTCTATACAGATATTGAAGTTTGATGTTGATAGTCATTTGCAACACACTGAAAATGACACTGCTAGTATCACAGTTTTCAAGGTTTGAACAAAATGACAAAAACGCTGTCATTTCACAACATAGGATGAACTTAATGCTTCATTTAAAGAATGCATACATACATTAATACAGTACTAGGCCTTCAGTTTAAACATTGACTCTTAATTCCACATGGAAGTCAAGCAGACTTGTTTACTTGGAAAGAAGAGAAAAGATTTTTACTATCTATGTGATAAAAAAATATATATATATTAGGGGTGCAACACAACATGTACCCATATCGAACCTTATCGAACAGTGCTTTAGGTTCAATACACACTTGTGTCGAACAATATTTTAAAAATTATTTTATCAACTTGTTTTCTGAAGATGCTCTGTGTAAAGGTATCAGTGGATCTGTGTTCAACTACTTCACTTAGGCTGCATTGAAAATTTCACTTTTTTTTATCAAAAAAATACTGAACCGTGAGACTAATGTATCGAACTGAACCGAATCGTGAATTTTTTTTTGTATCGTTACACCCCTAATACTTCTACCCACACCTTTGAACGTGTAAATATAATTAACTATTGTTCTTTTTTTGTTTTCTTTATTGTTTTCTTTTTGTTTTAAATTTTTTTCTTTTGTATATTATGTTGTTTATTCTTTTAAATCCATTGCGTTCAATAAAGTTAAAGAT
>JAUBOC010000077.1:16595995-16606329 GCA_032275365.1 Anablepsoides cearensis
GTTGAAGAGTACCTATGATAAAAATTACAGTCTTCTTCATGCTTTGCAAGTGGGAAAACCTGAAAAATCAACAGTGTGTTTTATGCAGTCTTTTATGAGATAGTTTATGAGATAGTTTGCTGCACTTTCCATCTATTATCTTTTGTTCGCTTCTCACTTTTAGGAGTTTTAGCAGTTACTGTGCAAGGGGCAGGGTACACCCTGGACAGGTTGCAAGTCTGTCACGGGAACACATAGAGACAAACAGCACAAACTCATTCTCTCACTCACCTAGGGACAATTTAGAGTTAACAATTTAGACTAACAGTCATGTTTTTGGTCTGTGGGAGGAAACCAGAGTACCGGTAGAAAACTCACGCATGCACAGAGAGAACATGCAAACTCTACCCAAACTCTCCCCCGACAGGGATTCGATCTGACAACCTTCAGAGACAACAGCTCTACCAACTGAGCCACGATGCCGCTCTCTAGTTTGTCAAACTACACTAGGTTAAATCGATCATTTAATGCCAAAGTTCAAAGCAAAAATCTCACGCAATGCTGTGTGCTTCGAATATGTGTTAGCGTTGACTCAGCTATTGCCACACCTAATTTGATTTCATGTCTGTAAAATGAACAGAGTTATGACCATTATTGTTTGTCAATTATTTCTATCCGTAATCTCAATTTGTGTTGATTTCAAAAGGCAATCTGTTGTAGATGCACATCAGATGATTACGTCTGTGATCCATGAGATATTTTGCTAACAAGACAGGCAAACATACATCCATAGAGAAAAAACATGATCCTCTCTGTTTATCTTAACTCTTTGTCCGTCTGTTTGTTTTCTGCTTCTTATCCGGGGTCGGGGTCGCAGGGGCAGCAGTCTAAGCAGAGAGACCCAGACTTCCCTCGCCCCAGCCACTTGGGCCAGGTCCTCCGAGGGAATCCCAAGGCGTTCCCAGGCCAGCTGAGAAACATAGTCCCTCCAGCGTGTCTTGGGTCTCCCCAAGAGAGCCCAGACAGAGCAAACTCATTTCGGCCGCTTGTATCCGCGATCCGTTCTTTCGGTCACAAAGGTACAGCGCCCGCATCACTGCAGACGCAGCACCAATCCGCCTGTCGAGCTCCCGCTCCATTCTTCCCTCATTCCTGAACAAGACCCCGAGATACTTAAACTCCTCCACTTAAGGCAGGACCTCCTCCATGACCTGGAGAAGGCACCCTACTGGTTTCTGGATCAAGACCATGGCCTCAGATTTGGAGGCACGGATCCTCATCCCGGCCGCTTCACACTCGGCTGCGAACCGCTCCAGTGAGAGCTGGAGATCACAGTCTGATGAAGCCAATAGAACCACATCATCCACAAAATGCAGAGATGCGATCCTGAGGTCACCAAAAAAGATCCCCTCAACACCTTGGTTGCACCTAGAAATTCTGTCCATAAAAGTTATGAACAGAATCAGTGACAAAGGGCAACCTTGGAGGAGTCCAACTCTCACCGGAAACGAGTCCGACTTACTACCGGCAATGCAGACCAAGCTCTGCCTCCGGTCGTACAGGGACCTAACAGCCTGTATCTTAACTCTTACATTTTTTTTTTATTGAAAACAGAAAAGGTACCTAAAGAAGATACCTTTAGATTAACTTTCATATGGCCAAATCTTATTGAACCAAGAAGAGCGTTTTTGTAAATCAGTGTGAGAATTGCAGCGCTTTTTATGTTTAGCAGAATTCAGCTGTTATTCTGGAGTTAAGTTGTGATCTCCACAGTGACAAATTGGGCCATCAAAAGTAGTCTGTGAATAAACATTCCTCCTCTGTTGAAGTCATGCTTATAGACAATATTTACATTTAAGCAACGGAAAGGCTGTCTAGCTTCTATGGGTAGAAGGCACTGTGTTTAAGCAAACTTAGCATGCCACTCGACTGCACACACATCTCCCCAGCACTCCCTGAGAATGAGAAACACACACTTAGACTGGCATCTCCTGCAACTCTGTAGGCGTGTGTTCTTGGAGACCACTTAGCAGGCATTGTTTTTTGCCGTGTGCTGGTGGGGTCTGTGGACACAGCAGGTGCTCTATTTACCGGCTCTTTGTGCTCCCTCTACCCCCCAAAAAGGGAACGGCCTCTGATCCACCGTAAACTTTGATGTGGCTCAGACCTAGCACACATGTGTGGGACAGGAGCTCACTTAACGATCGCAGACTCTTTGCGGCAGCCGCCGCGTGGTACTGCAATTTGATATCGGTATTTTCAGGAGGATGCAGGACAGAGAGGGAAGGGTTGAGAATGCGAAGTAGGGAAGGAAAGAAAAAGAGCTATATTAAAAAAATGGCATTTAGATCTTTTCCTTTTTCTTTTTTTTGTGAAGTTGCCAATTGTAACCAGTCGGATGTTTTTACTCGACCCACAGCGTGCCCGAACGACTTTTACGGTCTTGGCTGTGGCCAGATGTGCGAGTGCAGGAACGGTGCCCGCTGCCACCACATCACAGGAGCCTGCCTATGCACCGCCGGCTGGGCAGGACCACACTGCATTCTGGGTAATGGAAGCCACATCATTAAAAGAGGGTGTGAGGGAGGCCCTCACTGTGGCCCATCATGACATCCTCTCTTTTAAACACAACTAAGATGTGTTTGTGAACAATTATCTCTATAATGAGACATTGCCAATGACTTTTTTTTTTAGGGATGGGTAAGGGAGGAGAAAGCAGGGAGGACGAGAGTGCCCTCTAGCACACGGGGTTTATTTGAGGTCTATTCTGGATAAATGCACCCACATGTACATAGCGCTCAACATCAGGAGTGCGAGAGAATGCAGCCTTGGAAGAGCCTTTTAGTAGTTAACCAATCATTGCTCTCAGGCTGATGTTTCTTGAGGATTTCATGCCTTTGTTTTAATGAATCTAGTGAATTGCCCACTAAAGCTCTTAGTCTGTCATTCTGCAGCTTTTTTCAAGACTTTGCTCTTGCCACAGACATTTTGTGGTTCTGAGTACCAGAGACAGAGTCAGCAGAAAACCACCAGCATGACTTAATGGTCCATCTTTGTCATTTGCTTATTTTCCTCTTTTGTAAATGGCATGTTGATCTTTGATCTTTAACAAGAGTTTTCCAACATGAGCGCTAAAAACCATAATCTCATCAAATACTAATCTACACTCACAGTTTTCATACATTTGCAATAGATTGTTTGATTGTAGATGCTTTGTTGAATTATCATACGTGTGTGTTTTTCTGTGAGTAGTGAGTGCAGTCAGACCTGTGAATGTCAGAATGGGGGAAAGTGTGACCACATTACTGGGCAGTAACTGGATTCAACTGCCAACTGCGTGAGTTAGTGCTTCACTTCAGTAACTTTACTAACCTAACATGAAAGCTGCCCATTTTGTTTATTTAGAGGCATAAAGTGACGAATGTTTGGGCAGCTTTAACGTTTTTCGACAGGCTTAAAATTTTCTCAAACAGCGTGATGGTTTTCAACAAACTCCTCGCTGTGCTTTTGCAAAATCTCAAACAAATAAGTCTCATCAGAGATTTTAGCAGAGGTGTATAAATTACTTTAAAGAACTAACTAAGTAAAAGTAAAAATATCTTAAAAAAATGCTGGTAAAAAATACATTTTACTGTTAAGCAAAGTTCTTATGTAAAGTAATAAAATTGCTCATAATAAAAAGAAAATAGAGAAAATAATAAAAAAGTAAAAGTACTTTTACTCATACTTTAAATGAATTTACTTCAAATCAAATCAAATCAACTTTATTTATAAAGCACTTTAAAACAGCGGCCGCTGACACAAAGTGCTGTACATGAAGGGCCAAAAACAATAAAACAAATCAATGGTAAAAAGACATTCAAACACTAAAAACAAGCAAAAAACAGGTAAAACAGACCAAAGTCTCAAACTGTGTTAAAAGCCAGTGAATAAAAATAAGTTTTAAGATTAGTTTTAAAAACAGGCAATGAGGAGGCCCGCCTGATGTGTACAGGGAGCTCATTCCAGAGTTTTGGAGCAGCAACTGAAAATGCTCGATCCCCTCTGAGTGTTCGCTTTGTCCTGGGTATTTTAAGGTGCAACTGATTGGCTGACCGGAGATACCGTGCAGGGGCATAGGCGTACTTAACCAAGTTGTATCATCTGGTTCCACTAAGCTGAGTTGAGTAAATTGCTTTACATTTAACTTTTTAGAGTTCATAAACAACTTCTTTCATAATGAGTTCAGGTCATATTTAAATTTCTAGGTGTTAGATTTAAAGGAAAAAATGTAAAATTTTAGTGTTTTGAATGTAATGAAAAAAGTAAAGGTTGCTCCTCCCAGTGGTTCTACAGCTTTTGGAGAAATACACCGCCAGTCAGGAACGCCTACTAGTGTCAATACATTTTGCTGTGTGGTGTAACAATACATCTATCTATATTGATATATTGATTTGAATGGTTCATGATTCAATTATGTGGAGGAAAAATGAAAATATTGATCTATATCGTCATCATATGCTCAATGTGAATCGATATCATCTGCCCATCTATTAGTCATTGTGTTAGATGGGCAGATGATATTGTATTATATTGATTGCAGACTGGTGAATTGAATTGAAATCCTATCATGACAGACTTTATGATATTGAGAAATATCGAATTGTCATCTAAACATATCGATGTAATATCATATTGTGATAAAACTGGTGATTTACACCCCTACTGTGTACTTGGAGTCTGTAGGGCTGTAGAAAATTCAAATGTATTCTCTCCCTGTGCTCCTTAGATACCTTTATATTCTGTTTGGATCATATTTTTCAATACATTCAGTTTCCTCTATTCCCGATCACATATTTTGAACAATAAAGTCATAGTATTTGCTGCAGAACTGCTAAACAATGTCATGGACTTCCGGTTATCCACCATTTTTATTCTTCACAGCAGTTTTGCAGTTCAAGTTCAAGGTTGCCGAATCTACGAAAGGATGGACAAGTCTTTCATTTTTGACACATTATAATTAAGTTGTAAATAAAAAAAGTTTCTGCGGTAATAGATCATCATATCTCTGCTGTCAAACTACAAAAAATGGCTGATTACAGGACGGAGTGGACAATAATCATCTGTAGTTAGACCTGGAGAGGGGTGGGGTGTGAAGGGCCTTATTTGCATGTAAAGAGACAGCACCAAAAGGAGTTTCTCTCAGAGGCACCTTAGAACAGGGGTGAAAGCATTGCAATTCCAGTTTTCATAGACCACAACTGAACGACGTAATGGGAAGAGGAAAGATTGAAATGCATGATATGTACCCTTTAAAGTTGACTGAATGCTATCTTGAAAGTAGTTTCTGTTCTTTTTCACCCAAGAGTGTGAAGAAGGACATTATGGAGAGAACTGCAACGAGACCTGCAAATGTACAAACGGTGGGAGATGTGACAAAGTGACAGGAAAATGTGTGTGTCTGCCGGGATGGATTGGAGACCTTTGTCAGTCAGGTGACTTTTGAAAGTTAGTTTTGTTTTGCAGCAAATGTAAATGCAGCTTTTCTGAGCACATTTTGAAGGAACAGTATACAAAACAAGTATGGTTTTAGCACTTTAATGCTTGTGTGTTTTCGTCTGAAGCGTGTTCAAAGGGATTTTTCGGGGAAGGCTGCGAGCAGAGGTGCGACTGCGTCCACTCTTGGAGTTGCCACCGTGCGACGGGCCACTGTGAGTGCGAGCCAGGCTGGAGAGGGGCCAGGTGCGACAAATGTGAGTGTGTGTGTGCAGCTGAATGAAACTGGCTGAACAGAACACTTGTTGGTAAGCTCAACTTTGTGTCCCTGTGTGTTCGCTCGCAGCCTGCCTACCGGGGTTCTTCGGTGCTTCCTGTGCCCAGACGTGTCAGTGCCAGGCTGGGCTGTCCTGCCACCATGAGACTGGGAGCTGTGGCTGCCCGGCTGGTCTCACGGGTCCCGGCTGTGAGAAAAGTAAGAACAACAAAGAAAAATGTATGTCAGGAAAATGAATTTATGTCAGTGGCATCTCCCTTTTTTCCTCTTGGTCCTGGGAAAGATTACAGCTTAGTCCATTCTAGGAAGTGCACTCCACCTCTACACGAGACCCTCACTATCACAGGACCGCATGAGAATGTTTCATTATTTACACCCTGTAGGGCTGTATACGAGCAGCTCCACTACTCAGCCCCTCTTCGCTGCTTCAGCACCCCCACCCCCTTTCATGGCCTCAGCTCCCTTCCTCTCCTCACACACTCCCTAGACATCTGATAAATGTTACACACCGGCTGCCAAGTAAAACAGAAGGCATTGTTTTTGTCTCCTCGGCGGCGGATAAGGCCTTTTGGAAGGCAGACATGCATAATGACAGCGCTGTAATTGCCTCTTTAGTCTGGACTCCATTCTTATCTGTCCCCCACGCTGCCTGCTGCTGCTTGACTGAGTAGCCGAGTGCTGCGGTCTCTCCCCAAAACATGTTTGGTTCACAGATTCATCTTGGTCAATATGACCGATTGTCCCGGGACTTCATTCATTATTGTGATGAGTGGATACGTGGGGATGCAGAAAGGGTGTGTGAAAGAATGTTCCACTGCGAGCGCCTGGGCTTTGGGCACCAGGGAAAGTTGTTGGGGATTGTTACCAGTCAAGTGCTGAATGCCCCTGTATGTTCACAGATTTATCTAGGAGAGGAAAGGGAAATGGCATGTGTCTTTGTTCCCACAAACTGCTGAATGTGTCCACCATTAGGGCCTTATCTGCAAACTGTGCGGAGCTGTACAATGTGATCATTTAACACTGTGCTGATATGTCACTTGTCACTTATCTTGCAGTTATAAGTGAATGCCAAAATGAAATAAAAAATAGGGCGAAGGAACTTAAACATATTACCTGAATAATTTAGTCTTAAAGTGCCTGTGACATCAAATTTTTGTAATAAACATGAATGCATTTTTTGGAAAGATAACAATGATAACATATTGCAAAACAAATTTCACGTGGCTGAGATGAACGGTTGTTGAGATATTTGTATGTGAAGAAACAGGAAGTGATGTAAAAAGGGAATGTCTGCATGTAAACAGAGCTTTGCTACAAAAGCTAACAACACAGACTGTAGAAAAGAATCTGATGTTTCTTTAGATTATTTTTAGTCGCTATCAAAGAGAGATGAAGAAGAGATAAAGCTTTTAAAAAAATGTTTTTATAAACAGAGACCAGCAATTTTATTTTATTAATGAGTTCCCCTTTGATGTCACTTCCTGTTTCACTTTGGCTGAGCCAAATTCAAAGGGAAATAGGCCAGTTATGTGACAAAATGGGTAAAATCATGTGTACTATGCCTATTTTCTTAAGTATAAAGATGTTTTCTTTGACTTTTTGTATTTGAAGGATAGGCATGATGTCACAGGCACTTTAAAGTGGTAGCTCAGATTTTATAAAGTGGGTTTCTGGAAAGACCATAGACAATTAATAGCTCACCTGCTGTTTGAACAAACTCAAATTGTTCTGACCAGGTTGATAAGCTAACAGCTAGTCTGAAAAGACCAAAGTAGATTAGTCCCATCTTAAAACGTCCGTCCATCCATTATCTTTACTATTCCTTTCATGGTCATGGGGTTCACTGGTGCCCATATCCAGCAGTCACTGTGCGAGGGGCGGGGTACACCCTGGATACGTAGCAAGTCCATCACAGAGACAAACGAGACAAACAACTGTTCACGCTCTCACCCACGCCCAGGGACAAGTAAAAGTTACCAATTGTTTTTGTCTGAGGGAGGAAACGGGAGTACCCAGAAAAAACCCATGCATGCATGGAGAGAGAGAAAGGTCCCCGGATTTAATCCAGCAATCTTCTTGCTGAGAGACAACAGCTCTACCAACTGAGCCATTGTGCTGCCCCATATTTAAAGACAGCACTAATTTAAAAAAATAATCACAATGGTTCATGCAAACACTGTTTTCACAGTTTTATACAGCTTTTTGCATAGAGTTACTGTATATAGAAATTTGCAAGCACAGATGTCATAATATTTCTACTAAAACAACTGTTTCATACAAAACTGATATAGATAACTTTTTCATAAAAAGCTTTAGCAAAAATATTTAAACATGACACTGTCACAGCAATCCACTTTAG
Organism: Anablepsoides cearensis; assembly: GCA_032275365.1. Lineage (NCBI taxonomy): Eukaryota > Metazoa > Chordata > Actinopteri > Cyprinodontiformes > Rivulidae > Anablepsoides > Anablepsoides cearensis. Next base: position 16,604,086 of record JAUBOC010000077.1, read on the forward strand.
CCACTGTATCTCTCCACACTGAGGTTGTTCAAACGTTGTAGAAATGCTTTCATGACTATTTACTGTAATGCAGTTAATGCTGGATGTTTTTGGTTGTGTTGCCTCAGCCTGCCCCGCTGGTTTGTTTGGACCAAACTGCAGCCAACTTTGTCAGTGTTCAGGAGCCAAAGAACAATGTCATCCTGTGACGGGAAAATGTAGCTGCTCACCTGGTTATTACGGGGCACACTGCAGGCTCAGTAAGTTTACCTCACCACTCTGAAGGAACAGCAGGTTTAATACAATGAAATGTGACAGAAGGTGTTTTGTTTGGCATTTATATTTTGCCATCTTTGGTGATAGCAAAATAAAACCAAAATAAGAAGTTTTTTAACCAAGATTTTGTCATGTCTTTGGGAAAACAAACACAAAGGCAAAATGAGTAAACTTTTACTATGTTTCTTTGCTTTGTGTCCAGGATGTCGAGCAGGTACCTTTGGGCCAGACTGCAAGTCCAGGTGCCGATGTCTCAATGGTGGTTACTGTGATTACAGGGTTGGGACTTGTTACTGTCCTCCTGGTTACATTGGAGCTGACTGCAGCTCAAGTAGGTCTTTAAAAACATAACTTTTTATCCTGCGTAAGAACAAATTCTTAGTTACTATTACAGAAAATATCTTATACAAATGCTGTATTGGAAAAAATATTATCAGTTAGAGTGTAATGACTACAAAATGATGCTTATGCAGGTTGTCCAAGAGGGTATTATGGTAAAGACTGTGCAAACTCCTGCTCCTGTGGGGAAGAAGGTCAGTGTCACCCTGCGACTGGGAGGTGCATCTGTGGCCCAGGTTGGGTCGGACCATCTTGTCAACAAGGTCAGACAAAAGCTGAGATTAGATTTTTTTTGTCAAATTATTTAATATATACATATATACCATATAAAGCAAGTTTAAAGTCTATGAAGAGAAAAAATATGTATATATAAAACAGACAAAATAGAAAATGTGCTGACAGAGTTTAGAACTGGCCAAAAAAAAAAAAAAAAAAGAAACTGAAATAGCTGCTGAATAGGCAAGAAATAACTATCCATTGAATCTAAACAAAAACCAATCTTATTTGAAAAGTGTGAGTATAACCATGTAACTCAGATTTCAATCCAGATTGTAATCCAGCCCTTTTATCTTTTACTATTCTCATGAGTAAACAAAGAGTCACCAGAAAGGCCGATACGCGTCATTTGGACCCATTGGCTTTAATGAGTTCTTTAGAAATAAGAGACCTAACAAGAAACTGACAAACAACCAGCAAAATGAGGGTGTAGTTTTCAACATTTTTTGCTGTATATTTAAGGAACAAATTCTCCATTTCCTCCGAGTACTCTGATGATCACAGGACTTTTTCCCGGGAAACCGACGCCGAGCTGAGTTTTCTTAATCTCTCCCCTTTATCAGCAATTCAGCTGGATTGCAAACGGGGGGGGGGGGGTTCCCAGCACTAAATGTTCTCTTTGTTAGCCTTCCTGCTTGTACTTGGACATACCACCTCTTAAGTCGCTCTTGTTGAATGTTTACACAAACCTATAAGTAGCTCATTCTCTGTGTTCCGTGTCGCTGGATTTTGGCGAGCAAGCAAATAAATAAACAGGGAAATCAAAGATGTCTTGCTTATTGTTTTACCCATTCTAAATTACCCAGAGAAACATGATTATTCTTTTATATCGGCGCCAAATTAGACCACTTTGCCATCTCTTTAATGATCTGTTGCTTAAATAAACATGAATGTGGTTAGTGCAGTCTTGTGTATGTGTGTTTAAAAAGGACAGACAGAGAACATACCCATCGGTTTTATTGTTGAAGAGAAAAATCTGCAACTTATTCCTTTGGTGACTTTTTATGTTTCTCCAGCATGTCTAAGAGGGAAATATGGCCTGCAGTGCAGAAACACATGCAGCTGTCAGAATGGAGCTTTATGTGATCCTGTTGATGGGTCCTGTAAGTGTGGACTGGGCTGGGTTGGACCTCGATGTGAGACAGGTATTCTAAAACTTCATAAACAACTGCATTATTTGTCTTTTCACGTTCACTGCTGTAGTTTTCTTACAAACTGTTTGTGTAGTATGCATGCAGTTTGGACCAAGTAATCAGAAATTTAAGGAAAAAAAGAAAACTTAAAACAATTGTTCGGCTTAGTGGCTGTGAACACTCGCACAAGAAAACAGCATTGAGTAAGTAAGTAAGTAAGTAAGTAAGTAAGTAAGTAAGT
>JAUBOC010000077.1:16606860-16618496 GCA_032275365.1 Anablepsoides cearensis
ATAAACAAATGTAAAGCAAACTTCTCAATAGTACCTCCTTTTGTGTGGGGGTGGGGTGAATTTTTTTTTCTGACTTCATGGCTTAATCAATTTTAGATGTACCAATAATTACTTTCCAAGATTTAAAAAAAAATTCCAATGGTTAACTGGATATTTTGCTAACAGACTGAGCTGACAAAACGCGCCGGGAGTTTTAAACAAAGCTCCAGATCCAGTCTGTTATCACTTTAAGCATGTGTTGAGGATGGCTCTCAGCTGCTATTCCACCAAAATTGAGCCAAAATGTCCTCTTTTGTGTATTTTTGTTATATTAAAAACCACTTTTTCTGTAATTTTAAAGTCTTAGTTTACAGAGTTTCACAATTTGTCACTTATCTTGTGTATCTTGTATGTTATTGTTTTAATGCAGCCTGCTCACCAGGAAAATATGGGCTCGACTGTGCACAAGACTGTCCGTGCCTCAACAATGGGACCTGCAACCGTTTCACAGGCAGCTGCAGCTGCAGTGCTGGATACTACGGCCACGCCTGTGAACACGGTGCGCAACCTTTCCCAAAACCCTAAAACTACATGTACCGCGAGTCTCAGTGACACTTGTAATCACTGCTTTACTTTCAATAAAAAAGATGTGATAAAATTAGCCTTTATCGTGTTCAACTTAAGTAACAGGAACTATCTGTTTTATGTTCTTCCCAGAATGTCCTTCTGGGTATTATGGGATGAACTGTGCCAGTGCTTGTGACAGTAAGGTTGGACAAGCATGTGACCGCGTGACAGGCAAATGCACGTGCCCACCAGGCTACAGTGGTCTGCAATGCCAGAAACGTAAGTAAACTATGTGACCACCTAAAAGTGAAATATAAAACAATGAAATTACTGGTAGAATTATAATTCTTTTAACAAAACAAAAAAATAAATTAAAATAATGTTTAACTGGACATATAAAGCATCAACAATTAATAAAAACATATGTGTTGCGTTCAGTTGCACAGTCTGTTTTTACATAGATAGGCAGGCTGGCTGGTTATTCAATGAACAGGTACTTTTTGGCTGATGAATGCATTTTCCTCACCTCCTTGTGCCCGCCCACCTGCTCTCAGTGCTCTCAGCTGCACTGTGAACAGCCACTTCAGCTCCAGCTGGTAGATGCTGAGGAGCAGCTGCAGGCACATGCTTCAGAAATAAACTTTACTCTATGTGTTTGTAAAAAAAAAAGAGAAAATGCTTTATTTTATGCCTTTATTTATTTATAGTGAGGTACATTTACAGAAGCACACAAAAGCATACATGTGTATGTTGCGATTTCTTACAGGAGACCTCGTCTGAAATTTCACACATGATGACATTTTTTTAAATATTTGTTAATTTTGCTAAATGATTGACTGCTGCTGCAGAATGTGGAGATGACAATAATATGAAATACTGAACAACTGTAAAACGGTGTTTGACAGGATGTGAAGCTGGCAGATTTGGACTGAGCTGTGCAGAGTCATGTGACTGCGTTGGCGAGGCTCCATGTGACCCATCTTCTGGAAGGTGCCTCTGTCCCTCAGGACGGTGGGGACAGAGATGTGAGAAAAGTAATGGCACTTTTTGAGAGAACATCTTTTACCCAACAAGCTAAGGACACAAAAAAAAAAGATTAAAAATATAAATAAATCAGATAATCAGACATGGCCTCTTATTTAGATTTATTTTCTGCCTTTTCTTTATGTTGTTATTTTTTTGTCAGACTGTGTTGGAGATCGTTTCGGCCCCAACTGTACCCTGCTGTGCCAGTGTTTGCAGGGGGCCCTCTGTGATCGGGTGAATGGGAGATGTCTGTGTCCGCTCACCTGGCTCGGCCCAACTTGTAGCGAAGGTAAACCTGATTCCAAACATGTTGAGCTGTAAAGCTGAAACACACTGGGACACATGATGACACACACACACACACACACACACACACACACACACACACACACACACACACACACACACACACACACACACGCACACATGCTTAGAGGGCTGTAAAGCTGCAACAGCTTCAGTGAAATATTGTGTTGTGAAGTGAGAGAGGCTGAGCCCCATCACTCTGCGTGTCACCCTGTCTCCCTCAATAGGCGCTCCTTCCTCCTGACAGTTATTTTAATCTGTACCCAGCATGGCGCTGGGCTTCAGGCTGTCTTCGTTTTACCTCCTCAAAGCCAAGCTCACAGGAGACGACGTCGCAGTTACCTCTTCTTCAAAAACCCCCCAGAACATTTGCTTTTGATTTTCACATAGTGCTGATGGCTGTTTGCCTCCTCCTCCCCACTCCCCTTTTTATTCTTTACAGCGCTGCCCTACCAAACCTCAGGAGAGCCGAGCACCTCCGTATCTCACAGAAAGAGAAGAACAGGTAGCAGAACCACATAACCCAAGCACGGGACTCGGCTCAGTGAAGCCTCACTCTGATCATCCCCGAAGAGGCTGTGTGAGGTTCTGTGGAGCCGTCAGAGACCGGCACTCCGTCATCGAGTCTGAAGGCTGAGACGATCAACCACAGGAGCTGACTCGTGAGACGCCTTCAAAAGACCATACAATCAAACGTTTAGGATTTAAAGCTCCAGCTTGTGCAGGATTCATAGCAATACATGGGTTAATGTTGCTGATTGGAAGAGTCCGTTTTGACAGTTAGCTGGTTTTAAAGTATTCAGTTTTAGGATGAAGGAAAGCCACACAATTTGATCCTTTTTTTGTTTGTTTGGTTGTTTGTTTGTTTACACCAAAAACAGTTCAGTAGTATGTCATTAATTAATTCTTATGGAAAATACATCAAATACTTGTTACTTAATAATACTTATTAAATAATACCTAATGACAACAAACAACAAATAACAACAATCTCATTAAACACCAAAATGACTCCATTCTTTACAGGTAGACTTTCACTAACATGTCTCTTGTTTGGGTGATTCCCCTCATTTATTTTTATAAAATTTTGATGTTTTAAGTTTTCCTTTTTTGTTATAATCAGATTAGGAATATTAGAAAGGATGAATACCATATTGAAAAGATGATTCTATGCCATTCTTCACATGATAAATTCCCTCCGCTTGATATTGTGGATTAGTTATCTTCATGCCTTGCAGGCAAAACATACATGCATAGAACTTCTCAAAGACTGATGCCCATTAAGTTAACTAGCTGATTCTAATTTAGCAGGATGTAAATAGAAAAACTTACATTTAAATTTAATATGACAATATGTCAGTTTAAAAACTGATGGAAATGAATTAAATCCTTAAAAAAAACATCATCTCTCTAAGTTCAAATGTCTGCCATGAGTTAGGTTGATATTCATTCTTTCCTGTCTTTTTATTCTGAAATGATCCAAAGTAAAAATAATACATTCATTTTCTAATTATTTGTAAAAATGTTTCATTTCTTATTTATGTTAAGTTTTTTTTTTATTAGTGTCTACCAGGGGTATAGAACAGCCTGTGTTTTATTGGTGCTATTTTGTATAAAACCAAAATATTTTATATATATTTGTAAATTTAATATGTTTGGATGAAATAAGACTTGTGCGTCAAATCGAATAAATATTGGAAAAACCTCTGAACGCCTCCATTAGATTTTATTTTTCTTTTTGAGCGGTTTGTCTAATAATTGCTTTAACTCCTGAGCGGAACTGAGGATGCAGCTTTTTTGAATGTGGAACAAAAACATACAAGAGCGTTCTGGGTGTCATGAAGCGCCGGTGTTTGTGCAAAGTGTTCCCATATACCAGGTCACCTCTCCTCACTCAGGCCAAGTTCAAGCATCATCTCTCTGATCGCAGTCTAAAGTAAAAAGGGAGGTTGCACCTGAGCTGGGCTGAAGTGTGTGTGTGGGTGTGTGTTGCTGAGGACATTTTTCAAGATCACTCAAGCGTTTTTCCTCCTAATGGCCAAAAGGCGACTGTGGTCTGGCAGAAGCAGACAGGTGCCTGGACTGAGCATGCACCCGGCCCCCCTACACACGTTCAGCATCCCTGGGGTGAGTGATGGGTGAGCGGGCTCAGCAGCAGAGAAACGACCCCCTTTACACACGCACACACACACACACACACACATATACATCCAGTCTCCGGTGCGTCTGATGGATGGCAGAGCGTTGTGGCTCGCTCTGTGTTGTGACAAGCAGCAGATGTTCTCCAATAATGTTTATCGGCTGGGCCTTCATCTTCAGATGACATACACCTGTTTCCAGTCAAACAGGCCCACAGAGGCCATCCATCCAATAAGTGCTGGGTGGCCACTGCGCCGCTGCATCATCCCTCCACACCGGAGATCACTCCGTTAGCAGGGACACAAATGAGAAGCTGGCACCACAAATTACTTCTAAATGCTCTAAGGTCAGTAGAGAGGAGGACAAAACTTGGCAAAAACTGCACAGACCGGATTTTCTTCAGTTTGGAGCCATCTTTAGATGCTATTGTTATACTTACACTGCAAAAACTGTCCATCTAACCAAGTTTTAAAATCTTATATCCAGCCAAAGATCTTGTTTTGAGACTGATTTACTAAACAAGAACTGATTGTGTCAGAATAATAATCTTGTTTTCAGATTAGTTGTCTTGTTAGTCTGAAAATTTGACTCAAATTAAGTCAAAACTTTCTGCCAGTGGAGTAAGAAAAATTTACTTGGTAAGATTCGTGAAATACCTAATTTGACTCATTTTTTTCTTATTTCAAGAATCTTACCAAGTAAATTTTTCTTACTCCACTGGCAGATAATTTGACTTAATTTCAGTCAAATTTTCAGGCTAACAAGACAATCTAAAAACAAGATTCTTACACAATCCGTTCTTGTTTGGTAAATCAGTCTCAAAACAAGATCAAAAAGATTTTTATGGCTGGGCTGGATATAAGATTTTAAAACTGACATTTTTTGCAGTGTAATGATTTAAAAACTTCAAAAGCTAAATTTGTTTTACACTGTGAATGAATAAAAATGTAAGAATCTTGGAACAAACAACAAAATAAAACAGTTGCTTGCACGCTTGCTTATCAGAAGTGCGAGAAAGAGAGGGGGATGAAATCGCCTGTGAAAACTAAGATTGCATCGTGGGTACTTTTCTTTTTTTTTTTTCTTTGCTATAATTAAGCATACGCCACTTTATTTATTTATTTATGAACTCTCTACAAAAGAGATTCTATCACTTTGCTGCCTTAGCTTCACAAATTTCTTGCCCTCAGTGTTGAAACAACGTCTCCCAGAGCAGGGGGGTTTTTGAACTCCAGCTGACAAAGCTGTCTGCTCAGATAAAGAAATGAGAGGAGGGGGAATCATATCAACACGTCGTGCACCATTTGTGTGCTTGTTGACTGAAAAAATAAATGAGAAATGTTGATGCTGTAAAAAGGAAAGATACGTAGTGAGAAAGTCTCCCACACTTTGGATCCACGTTTTGCTTTAGTTTAAAGACATGAAGCTTTTGGTTGACAAAAAAAAAATCTCATGTTTTCTCAGATTTGATCTTCCTATATGTTCCAGCTGATGACTTGGAGGTCTTATATGTTAAATAAATGTTGTCACATTTACTCTTTGTGCCACTGGGTGGAGCTGTGTGCAGGAAATAGCAACTGTGTCTCAACTTTGATGCACACATTCATGGACCAGGCTTTACGAGCATCAGCATAGAGTCAAATTATGTTATACTGATGCCTATATTTTCTTATATCCCATCCCAATTTGTGCTTCAAATGCAGAGCTGATGGCTCAGTGAGTTATTTTCCAATCTAGGCTAATCTGAGAGCAACAAAAAAAGGAGGTTTTGAGTGGTTCTGCCACCACGCCTGTCCTGATTAGACATGTCATATTAAAACCATGTGCACGGCTGCTCTGCTCAGTCTGTTCTCTGAAAAATGCACCGAGTGTCCATCAATAACACTAATGACCCGTGGCTTCCAGGGAGAAAAACAAACGGAGTAACGAAGCCACAGCCTTAAACTCTTCTGTTTTTGAAGAGGCAGAGAAGAGACAACTGGAGGATAAGGAAAAGGTGAATTAGCAGACGGTGCTGTCTTTATTTTAAACACGACAGAACCTTGCTGTGGTGATTTGTGGAGTTCCCCCACTTAAACACTCACATACTGTATACTCCTACTTCTGCCAGCTGTTAGTAAATACAAAGCTTTTTTTTACACCCCTTTTTTATGGGTACACACCCTCACCCTTTCTATGCCTCCTCCTCCCAAATGTTCCTCTGGTGTCTGAATCAGCTCGGGTGCCAAGTCAATCAGTGTGAGAGCTGCCAGCTGCAATGGCCTCCTGCCCTGGGTGGTGGTGGTGGTGCGGGGCTGCATGTGATGTATGTTCCACCGAGCCGAGTGGGTGCTGTAAGTTACTTGCCTCAGAGGGACTGGAAGGCATGGACGGGTGGCAAAGGAAAGGAAGGAAGGGCTGGTGTGTGGCAAGAAGGAAGACGAAGAGGAGGAAAGAAAAGACGGTGGCTGAATGGGAGCTGTAATGAGGTCTGATGGATTCTGAGGTTGTGCCAGCTGCACCATTAGCCGAATGGCTCCATGTCCCGCAATGCTCTGCCCACAGAGTGCCCATCAGATCACATGCACACACTGGAGGGACTCAGCAGCTTGGGGATACAGCCCCTTTGGGAGACAAACTACTAATAAGACATACTGTTTTGCCTGACGTCCAGGGTCCTGTCAGTCTTAGCTAACAATCCACTGAGCCTTTTATACAGGGCTGAGGGCAATAATTTTTCTGATTGTGTTGATTAAATGTGAGAAGAATCTTAGGCGATGTTTGCAAAACAGTGCTGATCAAACTAGTGCAAGTACAATTCTAAACAAGCTTTTGAAGTAGGGTTCCTGTGAAGGGTTGTTGAATGATCTAAGTTTGTAGATTAGGGTTTATCCATCCATCCTTCCATTGTCTTTATTCTGTTCCTCGTTTCAGGGTCACAGGGGTCATTGGTGCCCATGTCCAGCAGTCACAGTGGGAGGGACGGGATAAACACCCTGGACAGATCCCAGTCCATCACAGAGCCACATAGAGACAAACAACCATTCTCATTCATTCCTAGGGCCAATTTTAATGATCGCCTTTTTCTTTCAGCCATTTGCTTGGCTAATTAATGCAACATCCATCCATCCATCCATCCATCCATCCATCCATCCATCCATCCATCCATCCATTTTCTGTACACACTTATTCCTTTCAGGGTCACGGGTGCCCATATCCAGCAGTCAAAATGTGAGGGGCGGGGTACACCCTGGACAGGTTGCAAGTCCATCACAGGGCATTAATGCAACAATAATAACTAAATCTATCCTAATAATAACTAAAGTTTTTGACACTCATGGTAAGTCAGTCAAATCTGAAAATTTGCCAAATTCCATATATTTATTGCTTAATTTAACCAAGACAAATTTATATATGAAAACCTTTATTTGATTTAGGATGATCTTTTTGTTTAGTTTAAATATAACTAATTTGACAAGCTAACGGCTAGTCTGAGCACCGTATGACTGATTATACAAAAACCAATAGTTTTTGTACCAATAGTACAAAAACCAATAATACCAGTTATGCTCAAAGCTTTCTTTAAACTATTCTGGGAAAAGGTTTAGAAAAATTAAAATCTGCTATATTTTATAGCTAGCTCTTTGAACCACCTCATTCTAACAAGCTATCAGCTAGCCCTGAGGTCTCATTCTGGTCATAATAAAAATCTACTTCTCAAAACTGAGGTTGCTCAAAGAGCTATTTGTTCATAGCCTTTCCACAAAACCCCACTTTAAAACAAAATCTGAACTATTCCTTATTATAAAATTATGAATGTGCCTATGATTCTAAAAAATTACATCAGTGATATGATGATCAGATTTAGCTGTAAGGAGTTTAGGCAACAGGAGTCGTGCTCAGGAACAACATCTTTGCCACTTCATTATGACCACGGATTGCGCCGCCACTACCGTCAGTGCAGCTGACCTCATCAAAGCTGGACGACCCACGCTGACCTCATCAACACTGGCTGACCCTCTGCGACCTCATCAAAGCTGGACGCCCCATGGAGCCCTGATGGCTGACGACAGGCCCTAAGAAAACAACCCATCCATTAAGGTGCCAAAAGCACTGTAAATGTGGAGCGTCAGCGCCAGCCACCCTCACTGTCATGCCCAATTTCTCCACTCCTCCCCCACCCTGGTTCGAGCTATCCGCCGGACAATGGGGCTGCGAAACCTCCAACCCTCCCAGCCACAATGTACGCCCACGTTGGCTGGCAGCAGCGACAAAAAAGATGGTGGTGTTGGTAAGGTGGGGGGGGGGGGGGGGTCGCCGGATGGGGAGGCCTGCTGCAGGATGGGACTCTTATTGAGTGTTTGAGCGATGAGCCAGGTCATCACATCTACCCACCTCATCCATCATGCCACACAAATGGACACAAATAAAGAGGACACATTCCTGCCTCTGCTCCCACTACCACATTCAGACCCTCTCCAGCCTTTGCTTTCTTCTCATTCTGCGAGCCAATAAGGCCTCGAGGAGAGAAAAAAGAAGAGCAGAGTTCAGGCTCTCTGTCGCTCTTGGAGGCCATGGGAGCGCCAGAAGAAAATGCCAGGTGGTGTTCCAACTCTCGTCTCTTGGTCAAAATTTTCAATTCGGGGGCAAAAATGATAGAAGGAGGAGGTGAAGGACAAAAGGGCGAGTTCGGCATTTAAGGGGAAATAAAAGAGAGAGCAGAAAATGTGTCAATCCACATTGTAATCTTTTATTTTTCTTAGTTGTTCCTCCCACAGTATTGAATTGAAATGCATAACAGTTACATTGTAGAAAGCATTAAAACAAAGTACCTCAACTTGCTGATTACTTTTTAAAATCGATTATAAACAAAACAAAGACGAACAGGAAATCTGGTCCCTCAAAAACGGGAAAATAAACAAAAGTAATCCGTTATTTCATCATAGGTTTGGCACAAGGGATTAACATGAATCGAACATCACACAAGCTTGCAGACAGTTGTAGAAAATATCAGATACAGATCTTACCAGACCAATCATGCGCTTATGACAAAATTAAACCTCACTTGTTTTTATTATTCATTCTTTAAAAGGCTTTTGATTTTTTTTTTTACAATTGGATCAGTAAATTGTCATAGAAAAAAATCCTAATATCTATCCATCGACCGGTTTTATTAGTAGAATAAAGAGTGAAATGTATGTTTAATACTATCCGGCACTCAGACGTAATCTACAAACCTCCAATGAACTCTGGGATAGGCCCGGTCAGGGTTCTCCCCTTTATTTACCAGGCTAAGAGCAGTGCTATTCAGTAAACAAACAAACAAACAGTTTGCCATGAAATAAATACAATTATCAAAAATACAACAGCAAACAACATCAACAAACACAAACAAATAAGAACAAAATAAAAAAAAATGATTGTCTAAAAAAGAAAGACACACAAGCATGGAGTAGCTATCAACTAGCATTCAGGCTACTTTAGTGGTATTGTTGGTTGACTAGAACAAATTCAACGATTTTCGAAAAAGACATATGCCCTTTACAGAACGACAATTAACTTCAGCACTAGTGACTTATCTCAGTAAATGACAAAAAAACAAACAAAAAAAAAACAAAGAAAAGTTGCGTTTTCTTCTCTTCCACTACAAAAAAAAAAAAAGAATCCATTTATTTATATCTTTTCACAGATAGCGCAGGTGGAGAAGAGCTGTTTGAAACTTGTGTACAGTGCTATGATTGTACAGACACACACATATGCAGCTACGGGAAACTGGCCTGATTTCAGTCCGATCGCTTTCATCACCCGCTCCTGAAAGCGCTGCTCGTGCTGTCCTCACGTGGGAGCAGGTCTTTCAGCTGCAGGTTACTCATTCACTTTTATCATCATCAAGTGCACACAAGGAACATCTGTGTACATATAAGGAACATCTGTGGATCTCCGAGGTGAAGAGGTGGGGCGGAGTGAACGGGATTCTTGTTCTGGCTCTTAGGCTTTACACACAATGACTCATGCTAGGCTGAAAAAAAACAGCTGTCCTTAGAGAGATACAACCAAACTTGGGGCGGAATGTTCTCCTCACCTGCCGGGCGTTTCAATCGTTCTAGTGATGACACATCAGCACATCCATCTCCCTCCTCTATCAGCTGCCTTTGATGTGCAAAACACAATAACAGAATAATAAATACAGCTATTATTACTTTAGTATTTTTTTTAATCACCTCAACTTGGTTAATGTGAGAAATTAGTAAGATTTTTTTTCTTTTTTGTATATGCTGGAGGTTTTTAGGACCAGTGGGCTCTGTGTGGGACAGTAACCCTGCTCTGTGTTTAAGGCAGTCAGATGGGCCGTGGTTCTGCTGAGCAGTCACTCTGTGGACGATCAGGGGGCCCCCCGCTGATGTACTCCCAGTGCCATAGGTAGGTCAGGGGTTGTGAAAGGGTCTTATGTCCACGTCATACATGGCTGAGGGATTGGATGGCGCTGGATTCAGCGGCGGCCCGTGCCAAGCTGTGCCACATGGTCGCCGGGGTGTGGGTGGCTGAGTGAAGAGAATCCTTTTCAGCCAGAGACAGCATCATGGCGTACGCCTGAGGGAACAGAGAGATTAGAACTGACATTCTTAATACAGACATACAGTCCATCTACACGCACATGCACGTTTTCCTTATTTCTCTGCTCCAACACACTTGTTTTAATGATGACCCCTCTTTAAATTGGAGATACTCGTTAATTATCTATGCAAATCAAGTGTGTTTGAGCAGGGAAACAAGAAAACAGGCTGGATAGCGGCCCTCGAGGACCAGGTTTGACACCTGTGATCTACACTAACAAGAATAACCAGTAGTCTGATAAAGTGTTAATATTTCCTGTACCTGAGACTTTGATTTTCTAAAGAGTGGCTGTTTGACTGCCTCCGTAAGCGAAGGAGAGCCAAACGCTCTGTCGTCCTCTTCTCCATCTCCATCACTCAGCTCACTCTCCTCCAGCTTCCGCAGGTCAGAAAAACGATGAATGTGGTCCAAGGCCGAGTAGCGGCTTTGTTCCTCTTCGTCCTTATACCTACAAATTGTTTTTTTTTTTTTTAAAAAGAGCATTTTCAAGATATTCGTATTTTCATGGTCACACGGAATAGTTGCGAAGTGTGACTTGTACCTCCTTGGAGATGTTTGACAGCTCAAGTTTAAGTCGTTCGGCTCGCTGAAGTCCATGTCGTCTTGTATGATGTCATCACTAAGACTGCTAGAGTGCACCTTGGGTTCTCTTTTCTCAGATTTGCTGCTAGGTTCTTCTGCTTCTTCATCGTCAGCGTCTAGGTCTTCCACTTCCTCATCTTCCAGATCTCGTGATCCGTGGCTTACCATCAATGGTTTCCCTTCTTCTAATGGACCTCCATTCAGCCTGCAGATCAGGAACACTTATTAGATCAAAACAGACTAATTATATAGCTGACATTAGGAGAGCCTTGAATCAAAATCATCTATTTATATACAAGTCACTACACACAAGCTTGAAGCGTTGTGTAAAAAAGGTCTTTGGTTTTTAATGAGCGAGAATCCGTTAGCTCTTGATTTACCAGTCGGTCTACGTTCCTACCCTCATCTATGGTCACGAGCTTTGGGTAGTGACCGAAAGAACG
>JAUBOC010000077.1:16618596-16635394 GCA_032275365.1 Anablepsoides cearensis
GGCCCAAGTGGCTGGAGAGAGGGAAGTCTGGGTCTCTCTGCTTAGGCTGCTGCCCCCGCGACCCGATCCCGGATAAGTGGCAGAAAACGGACGGACGGAGAACCCGTTACAGTTTGAGCAAAAACGGCGCAAGAAATGTGATAAACAAAGCAAGAAGTGGTGGATCTGAAGCCGATACTGGCAACAGAGCCGGAATCCTGTTTGTCATCAAGGCTTCGGGGCCCCTTTGGGCACAGCAGCCCAGAGTTGATCATCGCAGCACTTAAATGGAGTGCTCTGCCTCGCTCCGTGTTTATTTTCCCGACTATCTTGTATTCATCTAATAGGCAAAATATTTAGCTGACAGCCCCATTTGGTGGGAGAGTTATGAGAGCACTGCCAACCAGTCCATTCCTCCATCCCCGCGGAGAGCAAGAGGGCCAGCTATCCAAACTGCCGGAGTCTTAATCTGTCCCTCTGTCTCAGCGCCACAGGAAACCACCATTTGTTAAATCATCTGGAACCACATTTAAGACTGATTCACTAATTACACTCTGGGACATTTTTCGTCAGCTTGAAAAAATGCCATTTTGTTGCACAAAGGATTCAGAGAAAGAGGGTGAAAAGCGAATGGAAACAAATAAACAAACAAAAAAAAAAAGATGGCAGGAGAATAAACCCATTAAGACTGACATAGATACCTGAACCAAATTCAAAATGCACGCACTTGACTGCAGACGGAAGATGAAAGAGGTGATTATTCAAAAAAAAAAATTTCATTGTAGCTCATAAAGGAAATCTCATTGTTTATCCCAGCTGACAATGTTCAGCTTTCAACATATAGCTCCTGCTAGAATGAGGAGTTGACAAGGCGGTATTCATGCCGTGTCAAGCTCGCACGGCTGCAAGGAGGAGCCGGCTCCAAAACAGACAGAGAGAGAGAGAGAGAGAGAGAGAGAGAGAGAGAGAGAGAGAGAGAGAGAGAGAGAACTCTGTGATTAAGAAAACAGATTCGCTAATTACGCTTTCAAACGTGGTAATTTGCTGAGGATAAAGTATCTATCAGAAGTAGTCAGGAGTGCTGCACTTTGAAAGGAAACACAGGCCGACCCTTTGACCCCACCCCTTCTACCCTCTTCCTGTAGGCAAACATGTTGCTTCCAGATGTGGTGGTCTAACTGCTGCACCCCCCCACCTCCACTTTGTCTCTTGTCCCTCTAACAATCTACCACCCAGTCCTGCTCCTGCACGTCTTCAGCACAATCCAGCGGATCACTTTAAGGCCTTTAAAAACCCACCCTGTGATTTTTTTAACTACGTGAGCCGCATAAAGGCCAAGTTGGAGGCCTGAACCGAGGTCTTAGCCGCTATCTGATCTGACTGCAAGAATCCATTTGCATAATGCTCAGACACTGTTGGATGCACAAAGTTAATTTTTAACACATGTGGTCAAAAGGAAATTGACATAAAGAGCTGCTTAATGTTTCCAAAACCTGTGATAGTATCGTCGCAGAACTGAAACGTGTGATAGTATCTGAGGTACAGACTTGAGTTCATACCTCTGAACTTGATGATTAACATAAACTGGCTGGGTGGTACGGAAATTTAAGTCAAAATGAGCCTGATAAAAGTTGACCTATTATAGTCCCTCAAATAATAAACCACCAACTCCAGTGTTGCACTATTTCACGTTTCTTTTTCTTTGGTGGTCAAGTAAATCCTATTAGGAGCAAAAAATGAGAAGTAAAGCTGATGAAGCCAATCTTACCCTTCCTCAGAGTGATCTGGTGATGTGTGGTTCTGTCCCGCTTTACTGATGAAATTCCTTATTTCATTAAAGTAGGAATCCTCTTTATCATCCAATATGGCGCTACCACTGTCCAGTTCAGACTGCGGGGACGACATCGCAGTTCCTGCAAAATGGGGAAAAAAAAAACAGTTTTATTTAATGTGTATGATGCACCAAAAATGTAACTGTGTGCAAATGTCTGAAAATGTGATTCAGTTAATCATACAATTACTGCATATGTAATACTGTGCAACAGATTCAAACCACCATGATGTTTTCATTTTTACTTACAAGCATCTAGATTTTCTTGTTTTAAAGTTCTCTTTTTGATAATTTTTAATCATTTAGTTTGGTCACTTTTTAAGTTTGGTGCCTTTTTAGTACTTGTACCTGAACATGACAGCTTTTTACTGAAGTATGTTAAGAAAAAACAGGAAAGTTAGAAATGATAGACAAAAGAAGCGGAAGATCCAGAAACATACTATTTACAGCAGATAACCAGAAATTGAAGGTCAAATATTAAATAAATAGGTCAAACTTCTGTAAAGACCTGAGAGATAATCTGCAGCACATGTCAAACTCAAGGCCCACGGGCCACATGATTTTCAACTGACTTGCCTTTTTTATTTGCTTAATTTAATATAAAAATAGATTTTAAATCAACTGTAAACTTTAAATTTTTGGTTCAATGCAACAAAATAAACAAGTATAAAAGCCAAACGTTAATAATACTTGTCTGGCTTGTCTGAACCATTAGCTTTGAGTAACTGTGGCCCCCTAAGCAATTTAGTTGAATAACCCTGTATTACTGTCTCAAAATCAAAAACTACATCTCCTATAATGCATATAGATTATTTTACCTGCAAGATGACGGCATCCCACCACCAGGTAAAAGTGCACAGGATTCAAAAGTGGCCAGCAGCCTGCAAAATTTACCTTCTAAAATCTACATTTAGCTGCATTTTTGTTGGCTACTTTTGCTGCGGCCCAGTTGTCCTGGAAAGTGGAAATTTCCCACTTACGAGTTGTAAATTTAAACTGGAACGCCCCTCCAGTGGGAATTCCTTGCCGGAAACTGGGAGAGTTCAGAATTCAAGACTGCAGCTACTCACCACAACTGAAACTCTCTTGCTTTGACTTTCAATAGTATTTATGCAGTACACGTAGTACTTTTCAGTGTAAGAGGACGTGTTAAAACACTGATTCTATGCAAGAAATACCACATAGAGCTCAGTTATTGTTTGTTAGCAGTGTTCAGCCGTAGCAATGAGACAAGGAACGTGACGTTGCATGTTTAATTGAAGTTAAACATGAAATGTCAAAGTTAATTATGGCCTTTTGAGGGCCACCAATATGTTTACGTGGCCCTCTGTGAAAATGAGTTTGACACCCCTGATCTACAGGTTTTCAGCTAATAGCTTCTTGAAAATCACCTTGTTGGCAATAAAATACAATTTTACGTGTTATTTTTGTTTTCTGTTTTTAAAGATTTTTTTAAAAACAAAAATAAATACAATTTTCAATTAAGACCCTAATCTTTTTTTGCTGCACTTGGGTTAAAAATGGCGATGAGGCCCCAGTTTAAGGGCTCTGTGGTCATTTTAAACCAAGGGCAGCAGGAGGGTTATTTAAACGTTTGGTGTGGTTTTGTGGTGCTATGCTGCTGAAATGTTTATCTCTACACTAGATCAAATTAAAACACAAAAAAGTCTAGTTTTACTTTTAGAACAGACATAAAACATTTTATATCAAATAGTTTTCAATGTTCTGATGCTGAAACAAACAAACAAAGAAAGAAAAAAAGCATTGCTGATAAGTGATTTAGCATTTGACGGACTGCACATTGCTGCTGATTAAGTGTCAGTCACCTCTGGTGCCGATGGCTGCTGGCCAGTCGTCACGACTCGTTCTGCTGATTCAGTCAGAGTGATCTAACCTATCAAACCTGTGAGTTGTGCTGCTGATGAAAGCAACTCATTCCAAAGAAAATATTCCGAGCCGTCGCAGGGGTCGATGGCAGATTTATATAATTTAATTTCTCAGATTGTCTCAAATCACGAGTAAATTACGTTTTATGATATTCAGCAGAAGGATTTATGAACCGCACAAGTCAGCAAACCGGCTCTCATTTTCTCTGATAAAATGTGCCGCTGGATCAGATTTCCATAATCTTGGCCACCCGCGCCCCACCTGACAAGTTGCCGTTCTCGTGCTTTTTGAGGTGACGGTCGAGGTTGGTCTGCTGGCCGAAGCAGCGGTCGCACAGGTGGCACTTGAAGGGCTTCTCCTTGTTGTGGATGTTGCGGATGTGACGCTGCAGGTTGGAGGAGATGCTGAAGGAGCGGTCGCAGTATTTACACCTGCAGAGACAATGAGTATGAAATGTCCATAAGCAGAAACAAACAACTACATTATGAATCAGATTTTTTTTTTGGAGGAAACAACACAGGACACACACTCAGTCAGACAGTCCCAGAAGTCCTGCAGTCTCAGACATGATGGAGGAGCCTGTTTAAGGTGAAACAGCTCTGCCTCTTATCTTCTGCCAGCACAATAAAATTGCATTCTTCTCTCACAAAAAAAAAGAAAAAAAAAAAAGAAAAAAACACGCAACAGATTTGGTTCAAGCCCTGCAAAAAAAAAAATTAGGGGCTCTTGCCAAGTTTCTTCATGCAAAATTATACGAGAAGATTACATCTTTTTCTTCTGGTGGAATTAGCTCACTCGATTGGCTGTCCCTCAGGAACCCTCCCGGTTATCTCCACAGAACAAAAAAAAGAAATTACAATAAACGGCGGTGATCTTTAATAGCCTGCCAGCGTGTAGAGTGCAGGCTATCAGGCCCGGGCAGGAGGGGGTTTTGCATCTGTCTTTGTCTCTCCCCTGTGGTCAACAGGCCTCCTCCAAACTTTGGGCCAACATTCCTCCACCTTAGTAACTACAAAGCCAAGTAGCTCTAATCAGGATATATTCATTATCCAAATGCGATAAGTTGGCTAAAATAATTTTCACACACATCCAGAAATAGATCGTGGTGTTGTTTTTGTCTCAGCAAACCCCGAAAGATTTTCTCTCTTCTACAAACTGACAAGACATAATTGCTAAAATTTTACTAAGACTCATAAAAAAAAAAAAAAAAAAAACAGCAACAAAGTTTGTCCACAAGACAAAAAGTTGCCAATAAATATAAGTTTTTTATAACAATAAGAGACAGGACCACAGCTGCCAGGCCTGGACATCTGCCTTGGCTCCTCATCCCCCCAATTTATACCAAACTTCCTCCCTTTCATTCAGCTTACAGCCCTCCTGTCACCCAGACGAAGGTCACCGCTTGTCATCAGGTAAAATATTTAGCATAAAACACAGAAAAAACACAGTTAAAAACTATACTGCAGTCGGTGCACGTGCAGATGCTCCTAACATATGAGTCACTTTTGTTTTTATTTGTTTGCTGCTTTTATTCTCATTCAGGAGTAAAGTGTTAGTTTTTATGTTGTATTCAGACATGAGTCTTGACGGGACAATATTATTGCATTAAAAGTTTTTTTAAGTATGAAACAAACTACAGTGCTTTTTTTTAAACAACAGCACAACACAAATAAACAAACATAATATACAAGACACACAGCACAGAGAGAAAATCTGTAGACTAGTAAATATACAATTACCTGTATGGTTGCTCTCCTGTGTGAGTCCTGAGGTGCCGAGTCAGGTTAGCAGAGCGAGGGAATATTTTTCCACAGTATCTATATTGAAGAAAAATAATAACAAAAAAACATAGTAATGATAAATTGGTTTCAGAAAACTTTTTGCAACACATTGTCATTATACAAAGACTGACACCACAGCATTTATTGAACATTAGAACAGCATGTCAACAAAAAGCAGTTCTTGCAGTTACCTGCACGTGTAGCGCTCCTTGCCCTTACGCAGCAGCGTCTCTGGAAGGGCAGACGGCGGGGCTCTGAAGTCGAACATGGACGGAACGGAGCGCAACAGTTCACTGGATTCTGACTTCAAGGAGCCGAACGTCTCCAGCTTCTCTGCCATGTTTTCAATAGCTGTCATCTGTAGGAATAAGACGTTGAGAGGTTTATTCTTTAAATCTTGAAAGCCTCATCGATTTTCATAATCACCTGAAAAAAGGCTTGAGAATTGAGCAATGTTTTAATAAGAAAAACTGGTTATTTGAGGCCTCAACTACTCCGACTCATTTTTTAAATGAGTATTGTTTTTGAAAATAGTAATATATATGTATATATTTATAACAAAATAAAAAAGTCTAACAAAAAGGCTAAAATAACCATGCCTCAGTGACACTAATGTTGACATCAATGCTGTGTTCCATTCATATATATAAAAAGTCAAAACTTGGATGATTCACATCACATCCAACTTAATCATGTTCCAGTTACAAGTCAGAAAACTAATAACATTTTATTGTTGTGTTCACTATCTGCTATTAGCATTTTAAACAAATACCAATGAATGAAAAAAACACACAGTAAGTGATAAATAATTATTCACTGCTGCTTCAGGATTCTCTTTCAGACTTTCAGAATTCAGACTGGAGGTAGGGGTTATTGGGTTAACCCTAACACTAACCCAAGGGTAAAAATAGTGACACCAAAAATCAAGAAAAAACATTCTGAGCTTGTCTAAATAGGCCACCAAAACCTTTGGAGCACATTCTTTTATTTTAGTTAAATGTAATTTTACTGTTTTTCTGAATAATTCTAATGATTAATCTTTTAAACCCACTGTTAATTTTTAATTGTGACAGAAAACAGGACAAAGCAAGCCAATCCCAGAACAAAAACAAAAAAAAAAAAATCTCAGTAATCTTGTGCTATTTAGCACATAAAGTGGCATTTCGCGAAATAGGCTGTTAGGTCATTTTTTAAAATACATCCTTTTTTGACAAATACACACAAATATACAGATTTTTAAAAAATCTCTAAATTGTTAAGCGTCTCAAGTTAATGAATGCCATTTGTATGATCTGTGGATGCAATTGCTTTTTTAAACATCTCTGTTACTTTAAACAGTCACACTCCTAGCAAAAATTCTGATAGCCATTCTGAAATTTAACTATGTTTTCATTACATTAAACAAACAAAATATGGGAGTTTGTCAGTAACATTGAATATTGGACAAAAATCTGGCAGGTTCCATAGATTTGCTCATATCTCTGTTGACTGACAGTTTACAGGAGTTTTACATGTAGAAAAAGATGTGAAACGAGTATTTGGTGAATTCTTATTGTGACATTCATCAATGATTCATGCATCACAAGGTGAAAGCGCAAATATGAAGGGATGTAAAATATGTCTGACACTGATTCATGGCTTTGTTATAACGCAGGAACAAAAAGTTATATTCACATTCATGGTCAGTGACAAAAACAGGCGAGCAACAATGCATGTTAAAATCAAATCTTGTTTTCTAACAAAGAATTACACCGTATGCATGCGGAACGCACACACCCACACAGGACCGAAGGCTGCAGCCAATCTGCTAATGAAACTGAACATTTACTTTCATCAGAACTCTCCAAGGAAGTACGTGTGTTTGTGCGTGCATATAAACAGCTATCTGAGCGGCGTGGTGGTCTTAGTTGATTTTTATATGCGTGCGTGTTGAGAGTGTGCACGCTCCCAGGTACGTGTGTCGTATGTGAGGGTGATTGTACGAGCTCAGTGTGCATCTGTGTGCTGTCAGATACATGTCTGTGTGTGTGTGTGTGTGTGTGTGTGTGGCAGACGAGTGATTCATGTCCACTGCTGGGCTGTAAACCATTCTGTGCACAATGCGGGCAGACAGCACATTCGTCAATATGAAAGATGTTGACATTACTGATCAAGGGCCAGACACGGGTAATAATGATATCGCTGTGCTGAGAGGGGGCGGGATGGGGGAGGAGCAGGGGTTGGAGGGGGAGGGAAACTGGAGTGAGGGACAGTGGGGCAGAGGGGGGAGGGGGGTGTCTCAGAAGGCCGCGGGGCCTGTCAGCCTATTTCACGCACACACACATGCACACACAAATGCACACGCACAGCCCCCCTTGCTTTAAAAAGGGGTCCACACAAATTTGCATTATTTTACGTGTATTGAATTTTCAGCCTGTTTCTTCTTCTTATTCCAATAAGGCAACAAATCAGTGTTGATTCAGGTCCTCCACCGGAGCCCTGCTCTGACTCTGACATTCCATCTCCTGCCCCCCCACCCCCTCGTCACTCTCAGGCTTCACGCCAAAAACGACAAGACGGGGAGAGAAGAAACAGAGGGGAACATTGAAGGAGAAGAATATGATGACGGGCTTGATGATGGGGGCAAAAAACACGAAAGGAAGACGAAAGGGGGACAAAAAAAGAGAGAAAAGAACAGGACCGGACAGAAAGAAAAAGCAGAGAGAGAGGAGAGGCATTGATGGCTGATGGATGGTGGTGGAGTTCAGTGTTAGGAGCGGATGATTAGGAGTGACGGCCAAGTGTAAAGTTCCTGCCGCAGCCGTCGACATTCCCCACCGAGGGAGGATGTGGAGTGTCAGGTCTGTTTGATTATGAATATGCCGGCGCTACACACCATGAATCAAAGCGCAACAACGAGAGAAAGCTAAGGACTGAGAAAAAGGAGGAGAGAAGGAGAAGAAGTGCTTTCGTATCTTTTTTTTTTAAGTACACAGTGTGTATATCAATGTGGGCTCTTTTCAGACGCTGGAGAAAGTGTTCAGTTAGTCCGCCTCGCTCTATGAGAATCCATAAATCTTGGGAACATTAGGGCCCCTAAAGCTGTCGGCAATATCAAGCCTGTTCGACATTTTTAAGAGCTGAATGCTACTCCACCTTGGCTCCATCTACTGGGGAATTTTGATCCAAGCTCAGCGCACACATGCTGCTATAAAGAGCTACATCTGTTTGAGCGAAGCCCTGTTGTGAAAATGTATGTGCTGGAATAAAAACCCAACTTTGCAACTTTTTTCATTAAAACACTTGATGCATATGCGCTTTGAACATAAACCGTGGTGCGTGTTTATAGCGATAGTATTAAATGTTTTTGTTTTTCCTAAATCATCCAAAAGCACCTGAAAGAGGCCCGTCGGCTTGTTTTAACCAGTTAAATGGTTTGTTTGCATTTGTGCAGTGAATGATTTACATGTTCCCTCCAACAGATTAGTGTATTATCCCTAAGTCTGCCAAAAGATTGCAAGAACTTTGTATGGATTTGGAGCCAAGTTCATTAGGCCACTGTTTGACCACCTACTCCTCAGGGCTGACCTCGACCCAGCTATTAACGTGTGCATTCAAACACGCATACCACCCGAAACCCCCTGTCCTTTCCCTGCAGGCAGAGTGCACGCAACTGTGAACTTGCATGTTGCTGTAGCGTCGCTCTGGGACCAGCAGTTGATTGGCTATCTTCAGATGTCGGTGATGCTGTTAGGGCCTTAATTAGCGAGATGCATTTTTCAATTGTTGATCTTTATCAGTAACCAGATGTTCGGAGGGTGGGCCTAACCTCTCACTCCCCTCCACTGAATCCCAAAGAGACTGTTACCCGTTTCCCCCGATGCAGCTACCCTCTACTCCCCACCACCGCAAACATGAACCAACACAACACCTTACATTTATCCTCCTCCACCATTTGAAAACACAATTTTCCAAATAAGCAAACATATGTTGAAGGCTGCTGGATAAAATGGGTGTAGCTCCGCTGGAAATTCCCACCTAAAGACCCTTTCATGTTAATCAGTCTTGATGTGAAGATGTAAACAAATAAAAAAAGGCTTTGTTGTTTGTAACATAACATGTGAAGAACAAAGTAAATATAGATAGGTGATTTTCCTATACTGACAAAATGGTCCCACAGTATGATTGTATCTATGGTGGAGTTGATTGGTTAGAGGTAAAGTGCTACAGGTTAAAGAAGAACTTACCCAAGTTCTCTGATCTGGCAAACGAAACTGAGGAGCGGTGGGGGAAAAAAGGAAAAGAGAAGGGAGTCAGAGACAAGAAGTGGTGCATGAATCAACAGTTTGTGATTGGACACATGTTGGCACAGAGGTGGGGGGGATGAAGGGTCTGGGTGCTATCAGCTTTGAACAAGATACCTCTCAAATTATGGCACTGGAATTATAGGGAACTCTAACAGTTTCCAACACTTCCTTGAGTTTAATAAGCTCATTATAGGAGGCCACAAATACTATTCCAGTATGTGATCTAACCCAGTATTGCTTAGCAGTGAGATTGCCTGCCAGGAAACAAAAAGAAACAGAATGAATCACTAAAGCTTTTAAAAAGAAGTTTCTATCGCGTTTTTCACCTTTTTTTTCTAAATATGTTGCTCACAATTGACTCAGGTGACTGAAAACAACCCCCCTCCAAAAGTATACAGAAAGGGCCTCTTGCCTGGTCTGGCTTGGACCTATGTGTCTGGTATTTGCGTGAATGATTTGTGAGTCCAGACATCATAAAGTCATAAAGATGGCCTAAGCACTCTGTTAGTGTTTCTACTGATAGGACACCTCATTAGGAAGTGTGGGACGACCATGTGGCTGCTGCAGGCCGGGCCCATGCAGGAGTCTGGACAAGGGACATAAATCAGGCAAATGAAACAGCCTGTAAAAACCAGACCTGAAACGGCCTGAAAAGAGAGGGGGGAAAATCATATGCCTGAGAAAGTGGTGTTTTCACTTTCCGACAGACCGTTCTCACCCGCAGGGGAAAATTGAACAAATGAACATCTAAGCAACGTGTCATCCACACACACACACACACACACACACACACACGGACTAGAGTGCAGACATATACACACAAGCAATCTACGGAACTTTACGCTGTAAATAATTACACAAAACGTCAGGCGCAGAAAGGCTTTAGGAGCATATCATTTTTTATATTGTAATCAAAGACAGAATAAAGAAAGACATATCACCATATGCCCTCGCTTTCTGCCACATCTGTTTTAGATACCCAAGAATGGGCTTAACGGTCAGTAGCTTGTATAAAACTCGAGTTGCATACAAACTCTTAATAATCTAATTTGGCCATCATTGGAAACCCATTGTAAAAACTCACTGACTGGTTCAGTGCCATACTGTTGCGATAGACTACATGTTTTTGTAGGAACCTATCAGGTAACTTGTTACAGGGATGGTGCAATGGTTAGAGTTGTCATAAACTCAAATTAGCAAGTCAAATCTACTTGAATTTATGTTTCTATAAATTAGAGTAATAAAGATATCTAACAATGTGTGTGCTATACAAAATATTCCACTCTAAGCTGTTTGGATTCCTACAACGTACCATGATTAGGACCTACCTGTGGATGAAACAGGAAACCTGGAGCTGGCCTCATGTATTTGTCTTTCAGCGTCTCAAACGGATCGCTCATTCTCCTCTTCTCAACCCTGCTAATAGTAGATTTCTATTAGCTCTCAATGAATGTACAGCAACACCGATTAAACTTGATTATGACCAGAAAATCAAAATTGATTAGAATTGTCCTGTAATGTTTTCACATATATAAAAGTTTAGTGGTAGTTTTTGTAGGTGTCACACTGGGAATAACAATACCTGTAGATGGGGTCCATGAAGAAAGGAGTGGGCCTGGCATGCTGTAAAGAGGAATCTGCTTTTGGAATCTCCAAAACTCTTTTCTCCTCCTCATAGCCTGGGTTCTTTTTGGCCTCCTCCTGATTTGAAAAACGTCCACGACCCCGAGACCCAAGGCTCAGATCGAGTGGCTGGTCTTCACCAGAGGGATGCGAGATCTCTGGTTTAGACGAAGCAAAAAGGGCTAACTTTTCCCCCTTTCTTTTGGTAGTGAGGTCAAATGGTGACTCGGATGAAGACTTGCTTTGGGTCTTCTTGCCATCATCTCCTGGTGATTGTGGCTCACCTTTCAGGCCTGTTGGTCTGAGGTCCCTGTCTGGGAAAGGGTAAACTGGTGGAGAGAAAGCTGGGAAGAAAGGCAGTGAGAACATGGAGGGGTAGGGCAGAGACCCAACCTTCTTGTCTTGCAAGCTAGCTAGCCCAGTTGTGCCAAAATATTTTTCAGCAATAGAGGCAATGGCCTTTATAGAGTCATTGACAGCCCCCGTTACAGCTGTATGCTCGTCTAGTGAAGACTGGATAAGGGAAGGGCCTGGAAAGTCTTTAGCAGCGCTGCTGCCTATGAAACTGGGGCTCTGGGAGCCTCCTTCGTGGCCCTTTCTCTTAGGACCTTTGCCATTTTCTCGAGCAGCACCCCTTTCCCTTTCACTGTCCAGGTCACTTTCAAGCTCAGAGCCTGTTGTACTCTCCAGATCACTTCCACTTGGCGTGCTGACATCATCCAGGTCACTGCTTTCAGACTGGTCACTCTGCTTGTTCCGCTGCTTTGTGGTTGAAGATGAACCCTGATTGTGGAGCTCAGAGTCTGGTATCTGGTTTCCAGGTGAACCACCGTCTTTACGGAGAGCTTTCAGCAGCTCTTGAGACTCCAACGCGCCAGGGCTCGAAGGAAGCAAGGGACTTTTACACAGCTCTGAACCAGGCCCTGCAACAGGTGCATGAGACGGCTGTCTGACAGGAGAGGTCGTAGCAGGAATGAGTGGTGGTCGGTGATAGAGTCCAGAAGGAAACAAGCCTGGGAAGCTGAAAGGAAATGCTGGGGCTGCAGGGAAAGTAAGCCCAGTGTGGTGGCGGCTAGCCCCAAAGTAATCAGCCAGTCCAGCACTGGTGTGACCAATTGCGAGGGCTGATTTGTCCAAGCCAGGGGTGCCAGGGAGTGGCATACCCTGGGCAAACAGTCCCCCTGCTGTGAAATGATTTTTTCCTTCACAGAAACGCCGATGCTTGTTGAGGGATGAGGTGGTGCTGAACATTTGCCCGCAGTCCTTGCACTTGATCTGCGTGCGGCAGTCAGCGTGCATGCGTTTGTGCCGGCAAAGGTTTGAGAATTGGGTGTAGGACTTGTGGCATACCTCACCTACAGGAACACGGAGACATATGTACAAATTATCAGTATCGCACCGACACACTAAAAAATACATACAAAAACATCACATGATGTCATTATTTTTGTGTCCCAGGCTTCAGGATGTCTAAGTCTAAAGAAAAGGAAATACAGTCAAAGTGATAATGCTCATGTTCCCATCAATACTCTGTCAAAAGTTCCCAGCAAACAGAAATAAAGAGGTGTGTCCAGATCCTGGCATTGTAAGGGAATCTGTTTGGTTGATGATGTGAGTCTCTTGCTGCCACTCATCACCTGCACATCAAACCAGATTCCCAGGATTCTCCAGCCCCATTGTCCTGCCAGGGACACTCCCAAGGAGTCCCCAAACAATCAACAAGCAGCCAAACATATGAACATACAGGCACATTTGCAAAATTTTTCACATAACACAAAGAAAATGAATCACACGCACACCGACGCAAACAAGCATGCAGACATAAAAATACAAACACACACACACACACACACAATTTCTCAGCAACATGCAGTACAATGGCTCTATTTTAAGTTTGTGAAGGAAGTGGAGTTGAATGAATCCTATCCTGCAGTTCAGTTCCCAGGGACAGGTCTCACGTCCTCTGCTGCTTCTCCCCACCCCCCTCCTCTGGGCTTCTCGAGCTGACCCTGCGGCCCCCCTCACCTTGTCCCCATAGCTGGGGCCATGTCGTCCTGCACAAAGTGACCTTCCCACAGCCAATCCTTGTTTGTCAATCTGTCTGACCCCGATGTTCAACAACACCCGACCCCTAAACAAAACTTATGTCTGACTTTATCTGTCATTGCAATCAATCTGTCAACTTTATCTAACGCCAGTGGAAGGCTTTGGAAGGGCAATAGCAGACAAGTTTACACTGTACATTTTTTTCTTTTTGTTATCCTTTTGAGTGGAAGATTACCCTTTTATTACTGACTCCCACAGTTCAGAATTTTTGGATCATCTGAAAATAGCTGAACTACAATAATCATATCAAAAAGTCTTTGATTATTCGTTTCAGCTGAGATGACGGAGGCAGATGATTGATTTTGCTCACACTGTTATTAAATGTACAAAATGAGAATCAGGAAGTGGTGAGGCCTTGGACTCTGATTGCGCTTCAGCATACTTTTGGATGTCTTCCAGGCACAAGGTGCACAGGAGGCAATTCAAGAAGATTGAGAGGAAGAACAGAGAAAAAACAAGTGGGAAGCAGATTTAAACAAACAACCCGGAGAAACTCCGAATGATCACAGGTTGAGCCAAGTGTGAGTGTCGTCCCACAAAGAAGTCAACCCTAATGAGCAAACAAAAGTGGGAAGGTGCATGGAGAAATCATTTTCAGTAAAAACAAGCAAAAGCAGACCAATTTTAGAAAAGATGGGAAAAAATATATATAGCTGTTGTTCACTTCGTGCATTTTATTCCTTACTTAAGTATCCACATGGCCTTAGCATACTCTAAGATTTACTCATAAATCATGAAACTGTGACATTTATAGACCACCAACACACATGCATTACACAGCATGCACGTAATCATCAACTGTAATAAACCTAAAAAAACACATCTATGAGAGAAGAACAACAGATAACTAATTGTGAATAAGAGAAGCATTAAGACAGATGCATCCCAGACACATTGCGTGCAGTAACATACAAGCGCATACTTTATACTTTCAAAAAAAATATAAGCGTCCTTCAAGAGCAGTCCGTCAAACAAGCACTCAAACGCATAATCTTGTCCAGACAGCTGTCATGTCTGCGTTTTTCTCTTTTTTTTTCAACACAGCCATTAGTTGTTTTTAAACCTGCATTTTCTTCTACTGATTACAGCAAATGAACTATTCGCAGGGCCATACATGTGGTTGCTATTTGTGAGGAATGGTGAACGTGGTGAGGCAGAAAAGGGAGAGCGAACAGAATAATGAGGTCTTCGATGGAGATGCAGTCATTCCTGTCTCTGCATATACGTGCTTCAGAACGGTACTGTGTGTGTCGAGCATTCAGGCAGATCTGGATGAGGTAGCATGTGTGTAAAAGTTTGAGGGGGAAAAAAAAGGGAAAGGGAGAAAAGGGCAAAGGGGAAAGATCATAATGCTTTAGGGGGAAGGAGATCCAATCTCTCGTGGTGGTGCTGAAAAGTGTGAAAGGTCAAAATGTGTTTAGGTCTTGCTGGAGCTAACTGACGAGAGAGGACATGAGTGTATGATTAAGTGGGAAAGAAACGTAAAGACTAAAGGCTGGGAGCTGAAGCATCTCCGGCACATTGGCGTGGCTAGCTTGTGACAAGCAACATGCTGAGATAATCACAGAAACAGTGTGTGAGGGTGCTGATGCAGAGAAAAGAGAGGCGTGAAACACTACGCTACACAGAAAAATGACAAAAACTGTCAGTGTAAATCCTGTAGAACATGAGAAAAAAGCTGATCAAAGACGGATTTCTATTTCTGCAACATCATCAGTGTTTCTAATAAAGTCAAGTCAAAAAGCATGTTATTGTTATAATGTACTGAAGAGACTTACATAGGTAGGGTCTTAGTGACTTACACATGAAGGGCTTGACACTGCTGTGGATGTGCTTATGCTGCTTGAGGCCCGAAGATGTTGCAAAGGTTTTGCCGCAGTCGGAGCAGGCGTGGGCACGAGCCCCGACGTGCTGCGAGCGAATGTGCCTCTGTAGGTTACTGGGGTCTGTGAACACCTGCTGGGGGAAGAAACCACAAACACACACGGCAGAGTTATTATCTGATCCTTAAAAATAAAAAAAAAACTGAACTCCAAACATAAATGGCTGCTTTATAAAGCAGTCCTTTCAAAAGCCATCACTTTACCTTTGAGCAGTTTTCACATTCGTAGTGCTTGCCACTATCGTGCGACATCTGATGTCGAATCAAGTTTGATTTCCAGTTGAAGGCCTTGGGACACTGGTCACACTTATATTCCCTCTCCTCGGAGTGTGACAGAATGTGGGCCTCCAGGCTAAAAAAAAAAAAAAAAAAAAGCACAGAGAAACCAAAACTCGAAATGTCAGCGAACGGTTCATTTTATCTCTTTCAAAACAGCTAAGACAAATCTAAATATTTGCAAAAAATATCCATTTTGTATTCACATATAAATGTACCTCTGGCCATCAGGGAAGACCTGGTCACACTCCTTACACTCATGCAGGTCATGAGACATGTGAAGGGGCCGCAAATCTTGAGGCTCTTGAGCTTTCAGGTCACTGTCTCCTCCTGTGTAAATGACAGCAAGCATAAGCATACACTGCACTTCCAGAAGACTTTGCAATAGAAATAAAACATAACCATTCAGACACCATAGCAGAGAAATAATTGGGGTACATTTCACATAAAAGCTACCAAACTCCTGCTTCAAATTCAAACAGGGATTTGTTTGAAACATGTCATACTTAGTTCTTTTTCTTTTTAAAATCCATTTCCTGCTTGTCTTGATACATTATGCCAATAAACAAACATCAACATCTCTATATGTTAAAGTACTGTTGCAGTATTTAGAAAAAAAATGTTCCACTTTGTTACAAATAAGGGAATCGATCTTTGGCTTGTCCTAGCATTTCTACAGGCACTGGGTGCTTTATTTACAGCTAAGGCTAATAATCTGGCTAACTAAGTAGCAAACAATAGCTTGTCAGACTCTCAACATTACTAGCAGAATACTAAGAAATAAAAAAGTAAGTTTATTTAATTATCATAAATAAACAGATTTTATTTATATTGCTGTTTAGGTCCTGCAATATTGTGTACATCTGCTAGATCAGGGGTCCTCAAGCCATTTGGGTCTGGGGGCCCCTTACAAAGGCGAAAAAATTTCAGGGACCCCCTCATGCTGTTTTAAAAGATAATTTATTGAAATTTAAACCCCAAAATGCCATGAGAATATACACTCACCGGCCACTTTATTAGGTACACCATGCTAGTAACGGGTTGGACCCCCTTTTGCCTTCAGAACTGCTTCAATTCTTCGTGGCATGGATTCAACAAGGTGCTGGAAGCATTCCTCAGAGAGTTTGGTCCATATTGACATGATGGC
>JAUBOC010000077.1:16671730-16682093 GCA_032275365.1 Anablepsoides cearensis
GTCGCCTCACCGCACAACTTCCATAGGAAATGAATGAGAAGCGAGCGACGTCGCCTCCCGTGTGTCGAGCCCTTAAGAGCTCAATTACTGTTTGTTAGTGGTGTTCAGCTGTAGAAATGACACAATAATGTGACGCTTCATGTTTAGTCAAAGTTAAACACAAAACATCAAAGGAAATTACAAATAACCCTTAGAGGGTTACTATAATACTCATGTGGCCCTCAGTGAAAATGAGTGTGACACCCCTGCACAGAGAGATGAGTAGTAAGGGTTTAGTGTTTCTGCTTTAGCTTTTTAGAAATGACAGCTCTCTGAGGAAACACACTTTTGTTTTAATAGAAACATTTAATTAGGCAAACATAAACTTAACAGGCTCCAGCTGAGTTTCCTGTGCTAATGCTTGTCTTTATTGAGCAAGGAAAATCCATGTCTACTTCATTCAGGGCTGTCTCAGATTTATACATTTTACTATTGTCTGGTCATCTACTCAGTCCTTTCTGTGACTTTAGTCTTCTGCCTGGTTGGCAATTGCAGAGCTTAGCAGCAGTGTTTACAGCACTGAACTGTAACCATTCAGATTTACAGTTTGGAAGAATAAAATGACAAGAAAAATGTATTTTCCTATTAAGGAAAATGCCTACCAAAGTACTTTAGACAGAGTAAACACAATTTTTTCTGAGCCTCGAAATTCATCAAATAGATCTATTTTCCCCTTCTTGATGATTTATATAAGCGACCACAGGAATATACATTTAAGATAAACAGATCTACTTAAACACACAAACATGGTACATATTTACCATGCACAAGCACTATAAAGTAGAACTTAATATGCTTGCAGTGCCATTAAATCTCAGTTTTTATACCAAGCAAGACAGCGTGTTCCCCATTGTGGTGCATTTGTGTGCCTCTGGCTTACACAAACACACAAACGTGCACCCGCACGCACTCCAGCGCAGCTAAGCTTATAGCCCAGCTTGGCCTGCTAGCCTCATGGCTGTAATTGAGAGTTAATGATGCAGTTGGATCTGTTCTTTACTTCATATTAAACAGAGCCTGCTGCTGCTGCTGCTGCCTGGCTGTTAAAAAAAAAAAAAAAAAGTAAAACACACCTCCTCCCTTCAACCATCTTACCCCCTATACCACACTTTTTCACATTTCTTTTCTTTTTTCAATGCTTGTGCATCTTTTGAGTGACGGGTTTGTTGTTGGATGCGTACATCTTTACATCCACCCACATAACTACTGGAAGATAAAAATGCACATGAACTAAAACCGCCTCCTATCTTTAGAGGAATGACGAAAGTTATGACCTAACCCACCTGATAAAAGATCAACCTCTCATTTTAGTTTTTTTCCGCGTCTCTTTGTGTATAACACTGCCGAAAGAGAGGTTAGAAACATCCCCTTTTGACAAAACTCAGCTGAGAAAAGGGTGGAGGTGGGGGCGTTAGGCTCCTGCGACTGACTGGCGCCAAGAACGGTGTGCTGCCCACAGTGAGCAGGTCGCTCTGGGCCCTTTCTCTATCACTGACCAGAGCGGGGAGAGACGGGGGTGGGGAGGGGTGGGTTTGCAGACAGGGGGCAAGAGTGGAAGATGTTAGGAAGAGAAACGGTAAAGGGTAGGGGAGAAAGAGAGAGAGAGAGAGACAGGCAGAAAAAACAAACAGGACAGAGGCTGCAATGTGTGTGTGTTTGTGTGTGTCTGTCAGGTCAGCAGAGAGTTTCAGAATGTTCTCCGCTGCTGTTCTCCAGAGCAACAAACTCCTGGAGGCCTATCTGCTTCTGGCGCTGTCATTTATCATCAGGCGGGAGGAGCAGGGCCATCACTTTGGCCAATACAACCAACACACACACACACACACACATGCACCCAAACAGATGTGAGAGGACAGCACACATGTGGATGGGCCAAAAAAAAAAAAGCGAACATCCAAAAACGACACCCGGCTGCTGCTTCTTCTCTTTTAAACACACACACGCAGCTGACAGTAGCGTTTAAAAAAGATGTGCAGCCATAAAGTACATGTGGCAGATATATGAATCTCATTAAAAGTGACACATGAAAAACCAATAAAACCCACGTGGAATGAAATACGGGCTCGCGAGCACATGCAAACAAAGTTGTGATGGTCAGGACCTCCCTGCATTGGCCCAAAGGAGCTGCAACGTCTTAATGGGTTCTCTTGTTCTCTGAAGTGTGCTGTAATCATTAGAATACAAGTTATGTTTTTGCATCTCGGTGTGTGTGTGTGTGTGTGTGTGTGTGTGTAACCCTAAACCAGTCAGTGCACCCCACCGCCTATTTAGTGCACACTGTTTCAACCCATTAACCTTGAAGATCCAGAAACGTGCACACTTTGAGAACACTTTACTGAACATGACAGCCAGCTGTGGTGCTTTTTTTTTTTTTACTTTATAGATATTCAAATATGCCAGAGTGTTTCGGTAAAATGTGAACAAACAAATCCAATTTGAATTCATGACATCTCAAGTTCTGTTTCTTTTTTCAGCTTTTGCAAAAAAAAAAAAAAAAAAAGTCAATGAATGCTTTATTCTTCCTTCCTTGTTGTTTTTTCGTTGAGGCAGAGCGCTGTGGAGTATTGCTCTTGTCAGCCACCGTGAAGCCCATCCCTGAGGTGTCGGTAGGTCCGCTGATTTGTGTGCTCCACTGTCCTGACAGCCACAGCCTCTCGTTTTCTCTTTATCTGTCTCTCCCCGTCTCCCGATCCCCTCTCTCAGCAGGCTTTTCTTGCATTACCATTTATTTTTGCAGATTTTTTTCCCTTTTTTTTTCTTTTCCCTCTCCCACTTTTAAGTGCCTGAAGGGTTTAATTACGTACATAGACAACCCCTATAAACTTCTATTCTGAGGACTTTTTATTGACTTTCAAGCTTGACTACCCTCCGGCATTTTAATTAACCATTTATAAGAGAAGAAACTACAATTAAATTAAAAGTTTCCAAAAAAGAAGGGGGTTTTCACATTATTCCCATTCTTTTTTTTTCTTTTTTTTTTTTAAAGATGACAGGTTTTATCTAAATGAGATGGTGTGGATATGTGAAACAGCTGGAGCGGGGTGCTTGGCTCAAAATAAGAAAGAAAAAAAAAGGAAAAGAGATGACAGAAAGAAGTGGGGAGCAAGCACAAAAAAAGAGGTGTAATTAAAAAGTGAAGGAAAAGGAAAGATTAAGGGAGTGTTGTAGCTGAATATGGGGAAGGGAGGTGGGGGGCAGGAGGGAGGGACAGGCCAGCTGCAGGGCCCAGGCAGCACTGACCTTGCTACTTAGGCCCTAATTACATGTTGTGAAACTTTAGTCGGGCGCACAGTCATCTGGCTGCTTTCAGGCCTCGGAGCATCGGCAGACTGAGAAATTATAGCACCATTACACACACTTTGAAAGAGACACAGAGAGCAGAGGGCTGAAAGAGGGAAGGAGAAGTGTGAGTGGGGGGGTGGATTAAAGATGAGTCGAGGGCAAAAGGAAAAGGAGGTTGATGTCATTTTTTTTTTATTCAGAAAGAGCAACAAAGCGAATGGTTCTCTTTTGTGCGCTGCTGCTGAGTGGAGCGCTGGTATTTTTACAGGCCGAAAGATCTGTGCGCTCATAACAATGTGGGTACACAGCACTCAGCGGGGGTGCCTCTGTGAAATCCCCCCTCTCTTTTTGCTTTTAATAATCTTCAACCACAGTAACACTAACTCCCCCACTTTGGCACACAGACGTTGGGCTTCTGTAGCCATGAGGTTGCATTAAACACGGCCTCCTAACGTAAGGTGATGCAAATGCGCACACGCTTACAGTACATGCCGTCCTTTTAAGTTTTAAGCCTGTGACTCATAATGTGCCATTTGTGTGTCACGTTTGCCCCGTCTCCTCCCACACAGCTCCATGTATTTGCCCTGTGACCCTGCCGTTCGCGAGACGTCCCACCACCTTGGAAAACGTCCCTCGCCTTCGTCTTTCTTTCTCCTTCTGTTTCACCTCTTTTACTTCCACCTTCACTCCTGACTGCCCCCCCCCACCACCACCTCTTGTTTTTTTATTTTTTATTCTTCCCTGACAGAGTGTTGGGGAATTTGTCCCCCCGAGCGGTGCATTGTGGGAAATCTAGGTGGACCTCAGGGTGCAGAGGTGGGAATTCCAGCGTGCAGCAGAAAACCACGGGGGTGAAATCAGAGAACAAGAGTGTTTTACTCCACAGATTTTCAATTTTATTGGTTCAGTGTGCAGTGGACTGGACACAAGCTCACACACACGTAGACACACGTTATTCTCTTGCACACATACATACACTTGGTTTGGATTACCTTATAAAGGCAAACAAATCACGCATTTCAATGTCAAGATTTTCCGACGAATAAAGAGTATTTTACTATTTCTCAAGGCAACCTTATGTTCTTATTATGAGTGGAATAAGCTTACGTTTGTGGTAGTTCTTTTCACAAATATGTTGTTGATTTTAATTAGACATAATGCATTTAGGTAAATGAGCTGCAGTTATCGCTGGGCTCATTACTCAAAAGTGATAATCTGTCCTTTGTGGTCTGTGTTTGAGATAATGTAAGGACCATTCCAAATAATCTAAATGTTTTAAAGCTTTTTTTTTTCAAGCTTACAAAATAAAGAAAGCACACAAATAAATGCATGTTTTAGTTAAGGACAATGAGACACAATAGCAAGTCTCACACATAGGGTCAGTAATAACACCCAATGATTAATCTTTTTTTTCTCCAATGAAGAATATTAGATCATTTAAACAAAATGTGAACCTGTCAGTTTCTTATGTTTTACAAAAATATGCTTTCCAAAATTTGTTTCAATAATGTTAATAAAAAAAGAAAAAGAAGCTAGAAAAAGAGTTTTAAATTACATAATCACATTTCTTTACCACATGGTCCTGACACGTAATTTTTAGAAATTCTTTGTCAGCTGTGAATAGGATAAACCGTGCTATAAGTTAATGCATGAATGTATGGATTAAGGTCATGTAGTATATAAAACAAAAAATTATAAAAGAGTGATTGACCCAGAGGTCCTAAACCCAGGCAGTTGAAATTCAAGTGTTTTTGTGCACCTTGTGTTGGATTTAGGAATCAAAAATATTTGAAAAAATTACAGTTTAGGCAGAAAAAAACAACCAAATCGCAAGTCATCTGCAGCGTTCCTTAGCGTCCTTATAGCTAAGACAAAGGTAAATCCACTCCTTTCAATTATGTCATTTTAAAACATTGCACAAACATCATTGTAATGCAGAGTTAAGTGTCAAGTTTGTAACTGTGAGAGATCATTGTGGCGAAACATTAAAAAGGCCATTGTTTAGACAAACGCACAATAAAAACGCTCATAAAACACAAAGTTTTCCACCAGCACTGAACAATCAAGCCATTTGGAAGAACAAGTTCAGTTCAGTTTTTTTTTTTTTTTTTTTTGGTCAAACAAGCAAAGCAAAGTGACCGTGTGTTCATGAGTGTGCATTGATTAGTGCTTCACTGCTTGTTTCTCATTTCCTCACATTAATTGGCGGGGCGCGGGTTTATCTGATTGCCTGTCTGGAGGCAAAGTGGAGGCAGAGAACAGGAGCAGCGTGAGCGAGCAGAGGCTGAGGAGTCAGTGGAGTGGGCAGAATTGCTATCTGTAATCTGTGATCAATCTTGGCCGAAGTGGCTGCGTGGTATTCGAGGGAAGTGGGACCGACCTCTGTGCCCACCACCACCCCCCCAACCCCCCTCTTCTTCTTTCACCCCATTCGTCTCCAGTTTCTCAGCACCCCACTCATCCCGGGAGGTAGCGTGGTCAGCCCTGAGGGGAGAACATGCTGCAGAGCAGGCAGACAATTTTCAGGCTGACTGCTTTTACTTTGTCCCGTCCAGGGCCTCATGAAAACAAACTGACAAAACAAAGGACAGCAAATTAATGACCCATGCTACCACCACCACCAAATCAGCCCCCGCTACCCCCCCCCACACACACACACACCCTTTAGCCTCAGTCCCTCTCGATTGACTCCTGATTTGGCACGTTCCTTCTCTGCCTCCACTCTGCTCACCCCCACCTCCTCCTTCTCTCCTGACTTCTGATCTCCCTTCAAACCATGCATGCACAGACACACGTATCTGGACATTGACACATTGACACACGTACCTACACACATCGCTACCACCACTGCCCCCCCACACCCCCACACCTTTTCCTGCCTTAACTCCTTGACCCATGGCATCTGGTTTAGATTGTCACAGGAAGAGAGAGACAGAGACGTACCGGTGTGTGTGTGTGTGTGTGGGGGGTGGGGGGTGGGGTGTAAGCGAAGGAGAGAAAAGACCTCTCTGTCTGTGTGTCTGGACCTTCATTATCATGTGTTAATATTAATGCAATTTGAAAAAGAAACAGACACGGGAGACACACGGGGTGAAGAGGGGCTTGTCTGCGCTGAGTGGAACAGCATGCTCCCGATCCAGACGTGCCTCTCGACTTGCAGCTCTGGTGCAAGACGACACTCCCCGAGACGGGCCTTCCTCAAACATTGTCACTCCACCACGAGGTTTCGATTAGTTAATAATGCATTTTGCATGAGCTGATCTTTAGATCTGCATTTGCTTTTGCGGTGAAATGTAAAACATCGTACTTTAGTAGCAACTGCTGGACAGTGAGTGTTTTAACAGACTGAAGGTTTGCAACTAATACTGATCAAGCTTTAAAAAAACAGTGTCCATGGCAAGGAAAGTAATTCTTGCAAAAGTAAAAATTTGGTCCTGACACATTTATCAGATCAACAACTTAAAAAGTTACTTGGTTAGTTTTAGATCATTATAAAAATGGACAGAGAAAGACTGCACCTGATGCTACAGTTGCTACATACCTGTATTTTTAACCAACATATCCACATTTAGGCAAGCTAAAATAATGAGCAAGTCTAGATAACAGCACAAAAAAGGCTGCAACCTTTAATTTGACAGTTCTTTAGCTGGACAAACTAAAAAAAAAAAAACTGTTATTCCAGTGATCCAGAACATCTAACATCCTCATTTTCTGCAGAAAAGTCAGGTCAGGTCATGTGCTGAATTGCAGTGCACTGGTACATGGAATTGGTGTGGTTATGCACAAACTTTTGCTCCAGGGAATACGGCACAAGTGAGGCAGCCACGAGGCGCGGGTGAAGAAAGTACATTGATGCTGAAACATCCAAAACCTGATCTAAATCTGGGTTTGTCAGTTCTGATAAAAGCGGAGATTATTTCAGATTCCTGCACTGCAACTGACATGTGGTGAGTGCGCTTTGTGGGAGTACCTACAGGCCATTCTCTGAGCTCACCAGAGCAAAGCCACATTACAAGCGCTGGGTCAGAGTGTCTGTTCATGTAGCTCCCATCCCTGCCTCCCTTGTACCAACAGAAATCTAATCTAAAAAATAACATTTAAATATCAGGAAAACCAGCCAAACTTTGT
The DNA here is from genome assembly GCA_032275365.1 of Anablepsoides cearensis. Classification (NCBI taxonomy): domain Eukaryota; kingdom Metazoa; phylum Chordata; class Actinopteri; order Cyprinodontiformes; family Rivulidae; genus Anablepsoides; species Anablepsoides cearensis. The sequence continues at coordinate 16,679,180 of JAUBOC010000077.1, forward strand.
CTCTAAGTGATGTTTTTTTGCCTTATTATTGCCTCATTGCAATTTGAAATAGTAATAATATTTATAAACTTTTTATTTTTTAACTCTAAATTAAATCCAATTCCTGTTTCAGAAATCATCTTTCTTTTTCCCCTATCTTTGAAAAGCAGCTGAGAAACCTGAACATTGTTGCCCCTGCTGGACTATCCCGTAACTGTAGATGCTTTACTCAAACACTGAAATCCAACTAACTCCAAAATAATATCATTGACTTTGTGCATACCTCACATAAAAACACACAATGAAACTTTATTAATAACAGGAAGGAATTCGTTTGTGACATTTTATGAATTTGCTTGCATCATTAGTTATTAAACAGCTGTAAAATATTTGGAAATATTTGCCTAATTCAACAGGATATTATTCTTAGTTTACAAATTTTGCCAGATCTCACTTTGTGAGAACAGGTGACAAAAGAACAAAATGAGGGAACACACACTCATGCAAACACTTGGACACACACAAACACACACGCATTTCGGTGGGATTAGTTGAAAAGACCGTGAGCATTTCATCAAGTGTTTCCCATTCAAACAGGCTCGAGAGCAGATCCTTGGAAAAGCTCAAGTCACCGCCGTGTCTTTTGATTATAGCTTAATGTTTAAACTGGGTTCTAGGTGGAATAAAAACCAGTGTTATCAGTCATCTTCTGATTAATAAGTCCTGGTAAGTCATGCAGTTCTGCCTCAGCTTGAACCACACACCGTCTAACACAAGCACAATCACACAGTTGTGCCTGTTTTTTCTGTCTATCTGACCCCTATGAGGTAACCGGCCACTGAAATAAGAAATATAGTTAATCAGTCTGTATCGGCAGAAGTCTGCATTGGACTGAGCCAACTTTAGAACATTACACATTACCACACAGGGAGGGAATGATGTCAGTTAGGATACAGAGGTTGAAAAAGGGGAGGAGAGGGAAGAAAAGAGAGGAAAGAAAAGGGCAGGAGGAAGGAAGAGAAGAATGAAACATATATAGATGATAAGCAGCAGGTAAAGGGTATTTTAGAATTCAAAGATGATTGTTGTGTTGGCATTAGGTCAGTGAACTTCCTCTACTTCTACCCTTCCCATCTCAACTCCCCTTCCACATTACTTATTCCTGCTTGCAAAGGCACTGACGTCTCCCAACATTCAATATAGAGCTATTGATTTCTCTCAGCACTTAAAAATGCAATTCAAATTCCAACAAATACATTCATCTTGCATTGCTTTTTATGTGAAGGTATGTGCTAGAGAAGGAAAATGTGAGTTACAGCTCACATTATCAATGCTTTTCACTTAATTAGTATAACTGTTTCTACATGAGCATCAATTAAACAGATTTGAGGTCATATTTTGGCAACCAGTTACCATAAAACGTTGTCACCACGCAGCCAGTCAGCTGTTTTTATTATTTAGTTTCAAATTCTTCTGTTAAATAAAAACAATAGAGTTGCCATCACATAGAATAATATAAGTGTGTTCAACATGGCTTATAAAGAATTTTCTTTTTGAGTACCATTTTTTCATGTAACAGCATCGACTGAAGCAACCACACGTACACGGTCACAGATGGATTCCTCCAAAGCCTGCACAGAACAGCCACCAAGTGCCTCCTATCAACTTCCAACACCGCAAAACCCTAATTTATTCAACAAACATGAAGGGAAAAAAGGAGGAAAAGAGAAGAAAAAAATAAAAAGTACCATGAAAAGACAACAAAACAGGAATTAAAAAAAGAGGAATCAAGAATAAGTTACTGTTGCTTTGCTTGTAAGAATCAGAGTCCTAGAACAGCACCACCCTGTCCCTTCAAACACACAAACACTTTGACATTATGCTAATGAGCTTGCTAATGACAGACACCACTTAGGACCTGCTAATTAAAACCTATTTGATTCAGAGACACTTATCAGGCTTAACAACAACAACAACAACAAAAAAAGACGCTTAAATTTCCCATGAAGACAAGCAGAGTTATGGCCACCTTTGGTGTTTGTCAAAGCGCTGCTACTCCTTCCCCTCCTTCTCTGGCCTCATGTCTGTCTCTGTCACTCTGTCTCCTGGCTCAATTGCCTCTAATGGACGTGCTTTATCTAGGCTGACCTAACCATTGTCAAAGGAAGCAGAATTTGTGAGCTTTTAGAGTGGGTACACTCATCAATGGACAGGGGGGTGGGTGGGTGTGACAGCGGCGGCAACTGTGAGAGAACGCCGGGCGCGAGCGGGTGGGCTGTTGCTTGGCAAGTGTCCATGCATGCACTCTTCAGGCCACTTTGTTAGGCACTGCAGACACACACACAAACCCATCTACCATTCTTGGTTTCTCTTCGTGGCCATACAAACTGGATGGCACTGTAACACTGAATCAGGAGGGAGACAAGACTGTTTTACTCATTTTTGGAATGAACAGAAAAACAATATATTAGACGATACGATACGACACGACACGACACGACACGACGCGACGCGACGGGACGGGACGCGACGCGACGGGACGGGACGGGACGCGACACGACACGACACGACACGATACGACACGACACGATACGATGCGACGCAACGCGACACGATACGATACGATACGATACGATACGATACGACACGATACAATACGATACTATACGATGCGATTGATCTGACACTCTGTCTACTTTTAAGATTAGACTGAAAACTTTCCTTTTTGATAAATCCTACAGTTAGACTTAGGTTTCCCAAATTATCCTTCATTTCTGCTGCTATAAGACTTAGACTGCTGGAGCACTAACTAAGCACATTTCCTCACCCTGCTGCTGTCTTTAGTCTCTCTTCTTTACATGTTTATTATGACCCCCGCACGCGCAGCGTAGCGGGAGTCATATTGTTTTCGTACTGTTTATTTATTTATTTATTT
>JAUBOC010000077.1:16705664-16716063 GCA_032275365.1 Anablepsoides cearensis
ACACACACACACACACACACACACACACACACACACACACACACACACACACACACACACACACACACTCACACACTCACACACACTCACACACAAACAGTTGCTGTCCCTCTCCCTGACTCTAACCTGCCCCATGGGGAAGACATTTGGAAACAATCAGTGGTGTGTTTAAAGAGAAGGCCTTTCCCCTATCAGTTCCCCCGGATAAGGTATCTATTAGCCCGGCTCTCTGGCTCAGCACACGGAATTCATCACCTCTGTTTCCTGTATGCCGTTTAGGGGTCCACTCATTTTCACTCCTACCTGTGCAGAGTGCAGGGGGCACATTTGGTGTGCTCAAACCTTTGTGGTTCAGCATTTAATACAGCTCTTTGTGGTTTGGGAAGCGGTGAACACTCATAATTTTAAAGTTTTTGATTTCTTTATCTATCTATCTACTCATCGATCCATCCACTCATCCACAGTATCTATCTACCCATCATGACTTTATAACATGCTGTATACCATTCATTTGATTTGATGGTTTACATTTTTACACAAGGTTACACAAACTGCCTCATGTTTAAATGTTTTAAGTGAGGTTTAGTAGAAATGGTGTGAACAAACAATATATATTAAGCTCATTGAGCAACCTCAGGTTAGATAAACACTTTTTACTTCTAACAGGCGTAATGAAGTAAGAATTAGCTTGAGCAGGACTAAAACCAAAGTAGACAGCTGATGTCTCAGAACAACTCCAACCTGATTCCTGCAAACGCTTTTTTAGAAACACTGTCAGTTTGCTGTGGTTATTTACAAGTGCAAACAGCAGCAGCTAGCTGTAGCCCTTCTTACAGTGATTTAATTTTTCTGCAGAGGTAACTATAATGGCAGTGGTAAGGTTTTTAAAACAGTATTCCCAATAACTATGTTCACAGCAATCACCTTCAGTTTTAATCCTGCTAGGACAAAATTGTTGAAATAGCTAATTATTGTGAAATTAATTAGAACTGGTTAACTAAAACATATAATGTTATGATTTCTCCTTTCAGAAAAAAAGAAATAAAGATTAAAAAAATGGGAATGACAGTGACTCTTTGTTAGTATTTAGAGTGCAATAACAGTTTAGAAAAGATGATGTAAATGTGCCTACAAGGCAGCCAGCAACATTTATATTGCCCCCATGAATCAGTGCACCTGCATATAAATCTGTTATACTGTAGCTGTCTAGACATGTGTCACTGGTTTATTGCAGTTCCAGTAAAATCATCCTTCTCTTTTTTGTTTGTTTGTTTTTATCTGCTTATAATGAAATATGGATTTTTTTTACCTCTATCGTCAGCTATTAATATTTGTCTACATTCCACAGGATCAGATGTTGGTGGTGGTGGGTGGGGGGGGGGGGGGGTAGCACTTCAAGCTTTGGAACAGGTTGGACTCCTCCTTTCTCATTTGCCCACCCTCCCTCTCCGATCAAACAGACTCCATTCAGCTGCAATCGAATACAGCCCATAACCTTTGCCCTGCTTAGGTGGACCCCTAAAGAGAGCCTCCTTCACCTGGTATTGTGCTGCTGGCTGCACCTTCCGACTGGCATAACCCCCACTCAGGCCGGTCTTTGTCCTGCAATTCCCTCTGACTTTGTTCAGTTAGTTAACCTAACTTCCCCTCCCTGCTGGGAACTCTGACAGCGCAAGCAGAGGAGGTGGGGGTGAAAGGAGGAAAGTGGACGACAAAAGGAGAGCAAATCAAGAAATCTGTATGCATTTTTAGTTTTCATTCCATTTAACAAGAGAAAATTAGTGTCCGATCATCGTTGGAAATTTGCCTGCTTTACACACGACACACAAGACACTTCTCAGTGACTTGTTCTCTCTGTTTCTGAGTGAGCTTTGTCTAGCCTAAAACTCTTCTCACATGAGATTAGGATGTTAGTACGGTCTCTTTGAGCCCCCCCAAAAGACACAAACAGACACTCTCTCCAACACCACCAATAAACAACAGATTAACCAAAAGAAAGAGATTATCAGTCAACTGAGAGGGAGGGAGATGAACCCTCAGCTTGTTTTGTCTTTTTTTTTTTTTGTTGAGGGATTTAAATGTGCATCACGCCTGACTATGAAAATGAAGCTTCAGTTTCACTGGACAAGCAGCTCATCTCACTCATAGACAAAGGCAGTCACTGCCACACATGACTGAAGGCATTTCTGAAGGCTGTTCACTTCGCTGCACCACTGAAAAAAATAAAATGAAAAAGAGAGACTTGTTTATTGGTAGCTCAGCAGGGTAACACACACACTTAGTCTGTGTTTGAATTGAACTGATTAAACTGTTATAGCACCACATAAACCAGTTCACAGGACTTGAGGTATAGCACTGATGACCACATTTGTCCTGTTATAGCAAGATGACCTAACAGTCTGGACAAAAACAGGTCTGAAGGAATTGTTACACACACTTATCATAAACCAAGATGGCAAAAAACATTTGGACTTTCAATAAATGTCAAGAAGGCACCAAATGGGTTGGTGTACAGTTTTTTTTTTACACTTTAAAATTTTTTACTGTATGTTTTAATTCTAAGGGGGGGGGAGGTAACTTGTTTACTTGAGGTAGAGGAGTTTAGTTTTTTATGTCTTTTTGCAAATCATTGTATGGAGCATTGGATTTGTCTGCAGTAATGAAGGCAAGAATACAGACATAAAAGTAGCTTCATTTATTGATCCATCCACATTCTAATATTTAACTACGATGACACAAGTTTTGACCAAAAAAACAGGACATTTTACAAGAAGCTAAAATGAACTTCCTTGGTGCCAAGATCTGATTCAGAGATAGGAGTTTCATCATTTGGGAGAAAGTAGAGCTGCTTTCCTTTGTATTGAAAGGAATCAGCATCTGAATGAGATATCTCCAGGACACACCCCCAAGAAGGTGTTTTAGCTACTTCCTTCTGGAAGGTAAACTGGAGAAAGACTAATAATTCCCTGAAGTTTTCATATAATCTCTCTGGTCTGGGATTATCAGAGGATTCCTCAAAATGAGCCAGAGAGGATCAATGATGAGAGGAAGGTCTGGACTTCAAAGGCACAATTTTAGATAAATGACTGAAGATTGATGGAATTTTCAAAAGACATCCAATAAGACTTTCAGGTCCATGCTCATTACATCAAGCCAAAGTATTTTACATCCAGTGTCACAACAGAGGTTAAGAAATGCCAACTGTAAAAAAAAAAAAAGGTTGAAAAGGGAATATAGAGACATACCACACCTGTGCTTTATATAACAGAAACTTCTACTGGCCTCAAACACTGTCATGTTAAACTATGAGGCAAAACTTCCAGCAAACTCATACAACAACATGACCATTACTGCATTTGACGTTTCACAGCCAGTTCTGTTTCCTGCACATGACAACTCTCAAAGTAATCAAAGTTCATTGTCTATGTTACGATTCATTGAGCACCAGTGGAAATGTTTATTATGAACTGCTCCTTCATTACTGCCAACAGTTTTTTTTCAGCAGCCAGTTTGTGCTGTTCTCATGAGTTCCCACAATGTTCCTGTAAGCACAGCGCTTTGACATCAGGCATTCACGAGGTCTTTGCAGATTCAAGACTTTTTCCGAATTTGAATTTCTGAAAAAGTGCATGTGAAAATGTGAGGATGTGTGTCCATTGAGGAAAAACGCGTGAGTGACAGAGAGGTTCATCCCCAAGTGCCTGTCTTTCTAAGCGCTGCTTTGGGCAGGGGTATCTGTGCTGACAGTAAATGTGGAGAGGTGGCAGGGGCCTGAGGATTAGAGGGGCTTTTAGTCCAGACTGAGAGTGGCTTTTTCTTCATGTGACAGAGAGAGGTGACGGGCCATCAGCGTACAGGGGACAGGCAGAAAGCCAGCCGGAGACATCTGCATTCATTCAGGACAGCAGCTTATCCGTGCACAAAAACACGCCCACTCAAAACGCCCTTCTTATACACTCCCACTTTGTTCTGCTCAACATGCAAAGCTTTGATTCCTGGAGAATCACTGCTCCAAATGTTCATACCGACTGTGTTTATGGCAACAGCATTTAAAACACTGCAGGCCACCTGAAATTGTTGCTGTGAAAGTACTTTGTAAACCTCCAAAATTTCAGTTGGCAGGAATGGCAAAGACAGGTCTGCCTCTGCTCAAGCATCTGCCACTCCTCCTTCCATCCACCCATCCCCTCATGACCAGGAGGTTGAGAAGACAGCCAGAGCTGGAAAAGTCCCTGCCCAGCCATCTAATCCTCTACTCCCATTCACCATCACTACTAATCTCCTCCTTCGTCTCCCCACCACCACCACCGCTATCGCCTCCACCTCCGCTTCTCACTCAAGAGGTGCACAAAGACCTTCTAAGCAATCCCTGTTTCAACGCGCCACCCCTTCTCACATCCCTAACCTGCTCCACCCATTGCCTCCTTACAGAAGGAGGCACCCGGCTCGTTAAGCCCATCCCGAGGGGCTGCAAGTTTGGGTGAGCCCAAATGCTCATTGAGTGCCGGATAACTCTCTCCTGGACTCAGCCCGTCTGACCCATTGTTGCTGCTATACTGAGAAGGGAGAGAACACAAATGGAGTTTGAATTTCAATGTGCCTCAATAACTCAGAATTGGAGAAACTTCAGAATATGGACTTGAATACAAGAAGCTCCGGCAAGTGAATGTCAACACGTTCCTATTCTAACACACATTTGTCTAAACGACAGTATTCGAGAAAACTGTTAGATAGTTCATTAATATGAAAAAAAAAAAGATTTTCTGGGAGAGCCCTAAGAAACACAAAGAATATTATGAAAATACGTAATAGGTCTTTATTTTTTATTTTTATTTTTTCCTGTATCAGTAAGCTGTTGTTCACATTATTTAATTGTAGCTTTATGTTCAATTGTTTGTTTACAGAGAAGAAATGTGATTTGAAGTCAGAAAGTGACTCAGAATTTTTTCTTTTGGCTGACGGATCATTTTTGAGCAAAGTTTATATAAAAGTAAAAAAAAAAGAAACAGCTAATGTAACACCACAAAAAACAAAACTTATAGCATATATTAAGTTATTGATATTTATATTTGCAAAACTGTTTCAGTAAGTAATAAAACTATGTCTACAGGTTTGTACGTAAAAGCTGACAGTTGTTTTTTCTAAAAAAAAATGTGATTATGTTGTATTAAAATCTTTTAATGTCACATTTCTTCATTCTTATTTACCTCAATTAATATTCAGCAGATCTGAGGTCTGAGGTTTATTTAATCTCACACAGTCACTGCCGGAGCTTCCGGTAAGTAGGTAAAAAAAATAAATGGACAACCGTTTCGGATGTTATCAGTCCATTAAATGGACGTTAATGGATGGATGGACGGATGAATAATGGATGGATGGATGGATGGATGGATGGATGGATGGATGGATGGATGATGCAAACTATTTTTCTAATTGCTTTATCTAACTTGTTTAAATAGCCCAGTGAACAAATTATCTACCTGTCAAGGTACCTTAATTGTATTTTTACAGCATGTCGTGTTAAAATCTTAAGCATTGCATTAAAACACTCCTATAAATATGAGTAGATTATATGTTGTGTTTATAATAACATGCTCAAAACACACACAGAAACCACAATACAATCTGTGGCTTGCACAGCACCTCAGTTCTACATACAACGACAGAGTCTGACAGACCCTCACAGCTGCCTCTACACTTCTTATTTACAGAAGCTATCTTTCCCATAAGTCACCATTCCTGTATTCATAAAGCATCCTGGACGCCATAACTCATTCCTTCCCCCTTTATGAATAAAGCTCCCAAATTTATGGTGATGGCGCTGGGGAGTGGTGGCCCTCACAGTGACAAACTCCCCGCCCCATCCACCCCACCAGTCTGTCACTCGATGGGCTTGGGTCCATTCAAGGCCCCTCTATCAAAAGCTCCAGGTGGGTGTGCCACTTTATCGCTCCCAGGTCGGTGACATCACCTTGCTGTGCTGCACAAAACGGACGATGAAAGCAAGCATATCTGTCTTCACTCACATTAACCAAATCAAGTTTATTTTTTACAGAGCCTGTATAGGGTTATTGGCATATTGACGCTTTGCAGGCGGGAGGTTGGAAGGAGAGATGGTGAACGAGTGGGCATGGGGAAAAAGAAGGAGGGGGGTGGGGACTCTCTGTGGGACTTAATGGCATTTACCATATTTAATGCAGAGGGATGTCATCACTGAATATCCATTCTGAATAATGTGGCATTTCGTCATAAATTCTTTACAACTTATTTACTTAATGGAAAGAGTTATAGCTCGCTGTCAGAGTGGTAATTAAACAATGTGATACAGTGCTGCCTCATCAGGATCCTATCTTTACCCCCCCTTATGCACGCACACACACACATCAGCACACACACACTTACATCCAATCTTCCCAGACTTTTAAATACACATTATTTTCATGATCCAAATAAATTACAACTCGATTAAAATTCATGAAACTCTTTTATCCTTTATTTCATTCCCTTAGCAAAAAGCTAATTAATAAAATGATAACCCAGACAAACCTGTTCAACCAGCTGTAACTCTTTTTTTGTAAAGATGAGCACTTACATTTTTTTAATTAAAATGCAGAGCTAAGTAAAATAAATTAAGAATTTGTGCTGACTTTTATTTGACAGTTGTGTATTTTGGCTCATTTAACAGCAGATAACAGATTATAAGTGCAGAGATGTAGCACAGGGGATGCAAAAAAAGATATTTGGTTAGATTTTAATTGAGAAAAAAACTGTTTGCATTTAAAAATCAGGAATAAAAGACCAAATCATCTTTTAATTTGAACCTGCACTTCGTCCGTTTATAAACTGCACAGTCAGCCATTTTTAATAAGCTTGGCTCTGTCCAACAAAAGGACAAAGCACTGAATGTGAAGGACTAAACCCTCACGTTTAAATTAGGGAGGATCCATTCAGAGAAACTAAATGAGGCTGATACCCTGCCAGCCCACTTCACCCTGCTCCATAAAACCAAGCAAGCTTGACACTGACAGCACCCACATCTAACCTTTGGCCTTGTCCTGTGACCCATGCCTTCGATTTTTTTTGTGTGTCTGCTGACCAATATGGCATTCGCCAATAGTCTCACTGGGTCCCTATAGCTGGGGATGAAGAAAGGATTTATGGCTTTTTATTTTAATTGAGCTAAGAGCACAACGTCAACTCAGTTTCCTTCTGATGCACTGAGCTAACATTACATCACTGGGCAACATAAGGCTACAACAGCTTCATGGCCACTAGGCTAAATGTGAATATGACAGCATGGGAGAAAATATAAAGAAAACTGAGGTAAAATATGCAGTGTATACAGAGTAAGGAAACCCCCTTGTTAAAATACTCTACACCTACTACAATATAAAAAACATGACTGAAATTCCCATGTTTATGCTAGCAGTAAAGCTCAAGGTATTTTGTTACAAGAACAAATTCCTTTCACCTGTTTTCCATAAAATCTACCAAAACTGTGTTATTGCAATTTTCTTGTCTTGACATTAAATAACACACATAAGGATGCATCTGGAACTCCACAAAGAAATCAGTTCACATTCAAGAATATGCCTAAAAAACATTTTGTTTTAAATTAAGTGACAAAAGAACAACCACATATGCCAAACAGACACGCTTGCCTTTCAAAACTCCTCTGATTTATTTAAACCAAAACTATGAAATGAATTTCCACACTGACAAATTGTAGATTCTCACCTCCCAGCCTTGAGTGGGATCTTGAAGGCAAGGCCTGTGCTCTCCTTCAAAAGGTCCAAAGCGCTCCCCAATATTCACCTTCCTGCGACTCCAGATGCCCAGGCCAGCACCTGGAACAGCTGACTCTCTCAGTTCAAAGTCCAGAGGGATGGTCAGGTCAGTTTGGGTTAAAAAGATGTTTGGTTGCTGGATTGACGGAGGTGACAACTCATCATCAGACAGCGGGTCCTCTGCCAGGGTGGACGAGAGCGAGGGGTCGCCGTTAGAGTCACAAACATCATCTAAGATGTTGGCCGGATAGAGAGCAAAGTCATCGCTGTCGTCATCTAGAAAAGAAACAGAGTCTTAAATTGAATATATTGTTCAGTCATGTATTTTGTTCCATTTAAATCACAGTTAATTCTGAGAAAAAAGTATAACAATGTAAAAGAACAGGTATTTTCTTGTTGGGGTTTTGTAGAGTGCTTATGAGAAGTCAGTGTTTTACCTGCAGCAAACTTTTGCTTCATTTCACTTTTGACAAGACATTTTTGTAATATATGCAGAAGATTGCACATTCTGAAACATGGTCTGTGCAAGACAAAGTCGTAAACAGACTGTTTTAAGTGTAACCAACTGGTGGTTTTCCAACACAAAACTGTAAAAAACTGTTTGCTAGAATGGCTAAAAAAAGTTGTGATTTGAACTGATGTAGATGGTGGAACTTTGCTTCTAAATGTGTGTTGATTGTATTTGAAATAGCTTGACTCCCTCAAAAGAACTAATATTGCTCTGAAGTTGGTCTCTTAAAGGTAATTGCGCCACAGAAACTCAAATTTTAAAATAATGTCGTAAATCCCCCTTTTGTTTGTTCATTTATTACACAACAAATAAACTAGAATTTCCACAGGTATGAATACACAAGTGGAACATCATATAACAGAGACATGACTTTTCAGAAAGTATAAAATGCTTGTTAAAGCAAAATAAAATAAAGAAAATCAGAGAGGACATACAGAAGTGCAAAGATTGTTTACAGACAAATCAGCACAGAAAGCCGATGAAAAAAGAACTAACATGACAGACTGCTAGCCAGGTGTCACACACTAAGACAGACGGACACTAGAAGCCGGAAACGATCCACAGGAATCTGCCTTTTTGCGGTGGGCTGTGCCTAACGCAGGCTGACAGGTCACGGGGAGAAGGGGCTCCGCTAATGAGGCTCAACAACCCATCCCTGCACTGAGGAACATTCCTGAAGGGCTTCCTGTGTCACACTGTACCTCTGCGCTGTCAGCTGTGGAACCCTTAATCCAAACAGATACATACATACACACACACACACACACAAACTCACACATACACACACACAAACCTCTTGCTCACTGGCCATGAATTAACAATCCCTCTGATTGACTGAACGGGTCATTGTGGCTGGCCACAGGCGGTCATAAACAAACCTGAGAAATGACCTCAAGACTTTCATAAAAATCACTGAACACTCGCCCCCATTTTATGTTTACTGTAGTTGAGGCCCAATATATTGTTTCAACCTCAAGGTCAGGGTGCAAACCAGTCAAATACTGTGAAAGTAACTCGGTTCAGTGTATTTATTTAGTGCAGGTTTAAAACAAAAGTCATATATGGGCACTGTACAAAAACATAACATAACTACAAAAGTAGTGCATAAGTAGTACAAAAAATGTGTTTACTGTAGGATTAATATATATATAGTAGGGGTGCAACAATACATGTACCCGTATCGAACCGAACCGCACCGAACCGTATCGAAGACACTTGTATCAAACAATACTGATTTTTTAAATGTATTGTATAAACTTGCCTATTTAAGACGCTCTGTGTTGAAGGATCAGTGGATCTTTGTTAAACTACTTCACCTAGGCTGCATTATGGAGCGCATATCCACTGGGAAACTTGATGTTTTAGCAATATTTAATTTTAAAACTGGACTTTTGAGGTTAAACAAATGTTTATTATTAATTTCAATAAATTGCAAGTTAAAAAGGGCATGGAAATTTCTCTTTTTTGTATCGAAAAAATATTGAACCGTGGGACTAAAGTATTGAACCGAACCGAACCGTGAATTTTCTGTATCATTGCACCCCTAATAGGATTGACAAAAAATCTATAGAATCAACTGTCCCTTACAGATAGATGTGTTTTCTGTGTTGCACTGTAACTGTATGCATTTGTGGAGACATGTGCAGTGTTTATGATTAAATCATTTCTCTTTCTTTCCAACATCACCTGATCATAGTATCTGTATTTGTCACACACACTGTGAGGGTCCAGCATGTTAGACTACACTGCAAAAACTAACCAAGTTTTAAAACCTTACTTCAAGCCAAAAAATCTATTTGATCTTGTTATTTACTAAACAAGAACTGATTGTGTCAGAATAATAATCTTGTTTTCAGAATGTGTAATATTATTTGTCTTGTTAGCCTGAAAATCTGACTCAAATTAAGTCAAAAATTTCTGCCAATGGAGTAAGACATTTTTACTTGGTAAGATTCTTGAAATCCTTGATTTGACTCAATTTTTTCTTATGTCAGGAATCTTACCAAGTAAAGTTTTCTTACTCCATTGGCAGAAATTTTTGACTTAATTTGAGTCAAATTTTCAAGATAACAAGACAAATAATCTTACACATTCTGAAAAC
>JAUBOC010000077.1:16728696-16744757 GCA_032275365.1 Anablepsoides cearensis
AAAAATATCGAACCGTGAGACTAAAGTATCGAACCGAACCGAACCGTGAATTTTCTGTATCGTTGCACCCCTAGTATTCACATACTGTAAAAACCACTCTGTTAGCCCAGATTTTGTATTTAATTAAAAAGTTTGAATGCAATATAATCAAATTATGTTTTATGTTATTACATTTTAATTAACTAAAAAGTAGAAATAAATATACTGGACTTAAAGTATAAGGTATATTAAACAACTAAAGAAATTGACATTACAAAATATTTTAAGTTGTTGTTCTGGTTCACTCAAAATTTGAAGTCAAATACATTCACATAATCATCCTGCATTATTTAACATTTTTAAAGAAACCAGTTTACTGTATATATCTATATATTAAGTAAACCCAATTTATTTGCTGTTAAAATGCAGACACAAACCAAATAACCAGTCAAATAACCAGTCCAGGGTTCGAACCTTCTTGTTGGAAAGCAACCAACTAAGCCACAGCTGCCTGGTCCACTGAAATGATAAATGTAATTAAGTCTATCTGTTTAAGAATGGCAAATTTGAAATTTAAGCTGAATGAAATGCTTTATTGTACTTTTAAACTTCCACTGTAAAAAACTAAACAAAACAAACAAAAACAAAATTCAATATGGACCATATTGACTTTGTATGCAAACTAATTACAAGTCACACCAATACAAAGATTTAATGTCTCTGGAACTGCTTGATACTTCAATCCTACAAAAAAAAAAAAAAAAAAAAAATGCCAAGATTGGAAAACATCCCCAAAGACAATTAAGTGCAAATTAATAATCACCTCATTTTAACCTTCTGCATTTACTAATGCATCCAAAAATCAATCAAGCTCTACTTTTTTATATTGATAGACCGAGTGAAAGAATGTAAACTCTAAACTAACAATGCAACAACCGTGTACATAGATGGAGATCAATTGTAATTAAAACTGAACAAGTGTTTTGCTTTGTACACTCAAAGAGTTCATTGGTCATTAAGTACTGTTTCATCACTTATCAGTTAAAGGCTTTTTAAATCAAGTCCACAGCTTCTGCCTCCTTTGGGATAGCGCTCACACTTGCATAGCAAATTTATTTGCGCTTGTTTTGCAATCCAAAGGCAGCTAAATTAAGTATCAAACAATTTAATGTTATGTGTCACTCTCCAAAACAATCTGCATTAGAAGCACTTAATTAAACTTTTAAATTGAAATGTACTAATCAGTTTGCAGCAGAATGGGCGCCCGCTTTCCCCTACATGAAACGCCATGGCTGGGCAGCCTGGTCCATTGCCTGCTCATTAACATGAAGGTGTGATTTGCATTTCCTGATGGACTGTTTCAGTTTTTAATATCCTTCTTTTCGCTCTTGCATCAATCATGGAAAAGGTAGGCCACCATGGGCCACGATTAACCCTCCAAATCTGCCACAAAACAAATATTACAAGAGTTCACTAATTTGGAGATCAAAAAGCCACTTGTCCATTATATAATTGAAATGAAGGTGGAGTGTTGCACTTCTGAAGAGCTCCATAATTACCAGCTGTTAATTGCACACTTGTGGTGTCTCACTTTTAATTAAAAAAGAGCGACTCGTGGCTGGACGATAAGCAACGGTGGAGAGTCTGCAGTTTAATCAACAAAGCGGGAGGAATTTGTTTCTGCTGTGGCCAGCAATGGGCTGGAGAAATCTTCAAATAACCCAGGGAGATTAAAACGTGTCCATTAGGACCAGTCAGGTCTTATTTGGGGTGGCAGGAGCGAAAATATTTGAAGTCGTCCCGCTGCACGCTCGTCGGAGAAGCGCGGCTGGGGGTGCGGGGGCCTAATCAGTCTGCTGCTGGCACTGAAGTGCCCCGGTGAAGGAATTGGACCCCGCTGGTGGTGAGAGGAGTTAGGAAGGGATGTAAAAGAAGTAGCAGGAAAGGAAAATCCCTCTAACACCCTCGTATTTATGCTTCTCCCGCTTCCCCGGTTCCTGCTAGAGGGTGTTTGACGTTGTTGTTCAAGTAAGTTGACGGCGAGCCAGAAAAGTTTTTAATCTACGTGTTTTAGCGTTCAAGTTGCCTGTTCGCTTCACACATTAGTCAGTGAAAGACGCGTCGTGCAGTACGTTCAAGCTATCTCCACAGGAAGTGTCAGTGCCCTTAGACAATACACAAACAACTTCATGTTCTCTGGACACCAGTTCCACCTATTCCACGACCTATTGAACCGTAAACTATGAAACAAAAAGCAACGTCTGCACTCAATAGTCCAAAACATGTGGCTATTACTCACAGTGTTTATATGAAAGGGGCAGATGCCTTGTTCAGCAACTTTTGGCTATTGCCAGGCCTCTAAAGGCACGTTTTAAGGACCGTCAACATATATATAATAGTACATGACGAACATGAATGTGATAACCTCATCCACCCTCTCTCTGACCTCTTTGCTCCCTCGCTGATAAAACTGTCTGCCAGGAAGTGTCCTTCTCTGCACTTCCTCCCTCTCATGCTCAATCATCACCTGTCACCAAACGATCAGGACTGCTCCTCGAAGAATACATAAACAAACACCTTCTACGACATATAAAACACCATGATACACGTTCTGTTCAGCTTAAGGATTAAACACGCCAAATGAACTACTAAGAAGTAATAACAAATTCACTAGGGGCTTCCCAAACCCCCCCTGAGCATTGCAGCACTTTTAGATAAAGAGCCGTAAGTTTATCTAAGGAAACAGTCGCTGGGGCGAGGATGGTCTGGCCTCACTGACAGATTAGTCCAGCCCAGGCCCACTTCCTGCCTGCTGAGGACACTAATTAGAAGGAAGGACCGCACCACAATAAGAGCTGACAGTTGAGTGTACTTAGTACAGCTTCACACAATTTGCCGCTGTATTAGTACGGCAGCCTTGCCAGGCAGTAAATTTCATCACATTAGCCGGCGCTTATCTGATGTGACAAAGTCAACCTGGATGTTGTTGGGATAAAAAAGCACAGGGGCCGTATGTGGGGTTTTGATTTATGACTGGAAGTGTGTATTATTTGAAATTTTATCAACTAGACTCCTTGTTTCTTTTTTTT
This sequence comes from Anablepsoides cearensis, assembly GCA_032275365.1. NCBI lineage: Eukaryota > Metazoa > Chordata > Actinopteri > Cyprinodontiformes > Rivulidae > Anablepsoides > Anablepsoides cearensis. Next base: position 16,731,765 of record JAUBOC010000077.1, read on the forward strand.
TATTATTATTTTGTTCCTTTGTGACCCCGCCCCACCCGCCGCTCGCCAGCCCTCACCCTCGAGACACTCTCACCGCACAAACCAGAGGAGACAAAAGTCATTGTGAGCCGAGGCAGCTCCCAGTGCTAATGACTTTCTGTTTACAAACACGTTGAGCAGCGTCACGTGGGTCACGCTCACTTACACTCTCGCACTTTGTCCGCCGAGCCCCATAGTTGCTCCTTCTATTCAAATGACCTTTGACCTAATGAGGTGCTCGACGTGGCTACCCCTGGGAAAAATATAAGCACGTTTAAAAAAAAAAGAGACAACTTCCACAACCGCTGCGCTGACAGGAACCAAGAGCGAGAACAAATAACAATGTGAGAATAAGTGGGAAAAGCACTCACGTCCGCACAAACACTTATTATAATTCCAAAGTCCTCAAATGGAGAGAGAAATATGCCATTACCCAAAGGGCAAATTTACAATTTAGTTACGAATGTGTGCGTGTAATGGGCTGAGCTGTTTTACAGCACCAGCATGAACAGAGCTATTGTTTTATTTTGAGAGGTGCTGGCTGTTATTGGATTGTTTTACATCAGCTAGGAGACTTTAGTTTCCAGAGGTGCGCTGTGTGACGTGAGGTGGGCCTGACTCAGCCGCACACAGGAGAGCGAAGGAAGAAAGACGAGCGAGACGGAGAGAGAAGGGCATGTGCATAAGTGTGTGGCACCCACAGGCTTCTGGAGTGTGGCCGCTGCAGCTTCTGTTGGCTGTTTATTCATCAAGATGGAAATGTCCCTCCTGCTGTAGTCTGCGGGGGGTCAGGGGTGGTGGGTGGGGGTTAGATCCAGGTCTTTTTTTTTCCTGCACGCTCACCTTAAACTATATCAGACTCTTCTCTGCTGAGTTTAATTGTTGATAAAAGTCATAATTATCCAGTGCATTGTCACATCATAAAGGTTTTCATCCATACTGCATCTGTTTTTGTATTATTTACATGTAAATTTCTACACTTAAGCACCTAAAAGCCACACTGATTTTAGATGGGCTTAATGACATGGTTCTATAATCTTCCATGTGTCTTGCCTTTTCTCAGTATTGAGTTTAAAGCAATTGTTCAGATTTTATGAAGTGTGTTTTGTAGTGATAGTGATGTAAAGGTTAATTTAAATATTTTTAAGACATCAGCAATCTGCTCTCCTATCTGATAAGAACAGGTAAGGTATTATTTGTTCACAATGTTTCCTCAATGACCCACATAAAAATGGGCATTTTCTGGTACTTTCCGTTATTGTGCCAGCCCGCTGAGCACTGCGTCAGCATGGGTCGAGTGCCACAATGCGCCTGTCAGTTTGTGGGACATCCCAAAGGAGAAGGGCAAGAGGCAGCCCCCGCCAACCTTGCCCATCCATCATTGTGACACCGCAAGCTGCAGTCATGGGAAACCCACCGCTGGCCAGTTGCTCTGGACCAGGGCTGGAAGGGGAAAATAAAGGGGAGGGGTGTGTGTGTGTGTGGGGGGGGGGTGGAGGGTGTAGGGGGGGGGGGGGGGGGGGGGTTTGCCATCCATTAAAAACACATTGTTTTGTTTATTATAACTAGTTAATGAGGTTGAAGCGAGGCCTCGTTTTGTTTTACAAATACTTCCAGAGGGGATTTGGAGGCAGAAAACCCCATAGCTGGGTCTGGGCATGGCAATTCATGAGGGCCTGGGTGCTTTATAATGGATGGTCTTTGGATTTTATGGGAGAGGAGTTGGCTATGTTAAAAGTGAGTTCCTTAGTTCTTGTAAAACAATTTTTTAGGGGTTTTCTTCATATGCTGAGCTCAAACTTGCGATGTCTTTTTTTTCCAGACTTACATATTTTTGCCATCCATTTTTTTCTATACACTGCTTTATAATTTTAGAACTCTCAAAATTTACAAATTTACCCTGAAGTTGTTTTTTAAGATTACAACCAAAAGCAGCTGTTACTACAAGATTTTAAACAGTTTAATAATCAACAATTGATTAAAGGCCTACATTTTTTTTAAAGATTGTATATCACATGAAGCCTTTCAAACTGTCTCTGTTTCAGTCTAAGATTATTTTACCTTAAGAAAAAAAAAAAAAAAAAACAACAACGTTATGGCTGTTTTGGCCAAATCTTGAAAACAACATTACACTAATGATATTGCTAGATCTTAGCATTTAAAGCCAGGGTGCCTATTTTTTTCCCCAATAGAGCATCAAAATGATAATATATTTGCGGGCTGCAGGCAAATGCAAATACTTTTCAAGTAAAGTATTTTTATTTATTTATTTTTATATAATTAAGATAGTAACCATGTGTTTTTTTTTATTTATTTTTAGCCTGTGCAATTGGAGAAACTTTGACATATTCTTGGGCAGCAAAAGCTCTTGGTACATTTCACAAATTGATCAAATATGAGTTTTGTGATTTTATAAAGTGTGCAAATGTACCTGTGTGCCTAAATCTAGTCTAGATATTTACTTGTATCCCATGTTTAATCCTATAAAATTCAAAGGTATAGTAAGTATGACTGAATACAAATCAAATGTCTTGGTGGGCAAAATCCTGTGGGCCCCTGTTTGAGCCCCTCTGATTTAGAATATTTATTGGGTATGCCTGTCTTCTACTACAACCTCATCATCATTTATAGTTGTCATCCTGACTAAACATAGATCTCATCTAATCAGTTAATTAGGGGGATCAGTCTCAACTACTACCAAACCAAATTTTAGCTCAATATCTGTAAAAATGATCAGGTTTCAAACACACACACACATACACACACAACAAAAAGATTATCTTTACTCCTTTGTCTAGTGGCAGGTGATGACTATGTTTTAAATGAAATGAAGACATTAGATCTTTTGTCAGGGGGACCTGACGTTTTGATTTAGGTAAAATGAGTAAAAAAATAATCAGGGTAAAAATGTTTTATCTGAAAGCAAAATAATGATAAGTGGTGAACGTTAGCAGCATCAGCGGTTTGTGGAGCCAGAGGCCACCTGTCTAATGGAGATATAGGCAAAAGGGCCCACTCCCTGTCCGGCCGCAGCGGGGGCCTTGGCTGCCTGCTGACACATCTGCTTTAATTGTTGGCATCAAATCACTTACACTTAAGCTCAAAATGCTATCTACCAGCTGTTAAGGTTTTTTTTTTTACAGTAGCGAGAGTATGCTGCTCAAACACACACACAGTATTCACTGTAAGTTTCATGTATGCAGACATGTAGATAGATTTAATAAACACGCTCTCACAAAAACACAATGAAGTCCTGTGTTGGACTGATTGTCAGCAGGAGCGGACAGACAGGGAACGGGACTCCACCCTCTACGACGGGCTACCTGTCAGTCACCGAGCACACCGCACACCCCGTTACACCGCCAGCTGTTTACTTTAGGAAGGCAACTCAAAGCCAATTAAAATACACTTAGTGCTGTGTCCGACTTGTGTTTGGAGAGATAATATGATTTCAGGAGTCCGGTCTGCGTGGTGTGTGCAAGAGGGCAGGAGTGGAGTGTGTTGTTGTGTTGTCTCAGAGTGCAATGTGTCATTACGGCACAGCCAGATGATTATGAGTCAATCAAAACACAGACAGGCACTTTATGACAAAATGTGTTTGATTTTATGGCTGTAGTCCATTTTGGTTTTAAGCTTACTCAGACTAATCTCAATCATTATTTATTTTTTATCCAAGACAAAGACACAAGATATGTGTTCATAACTTATTCACATAACCCCACTCTAAAAGGTCTGAACTGGTCCTTTAAGCTATCAGAGCAGTGCCACAATAAAGTTTTTCCTATAATATCTTTAAAAGTGAGGGTGAAAGTGTGAGTGAAAACATTAATCATCGAAAATAAGTAGCTTTTTGCACAAACGTGAAACACATGAGCTTACCATTATGTGTGAAAATGCTTACAGTAGTAAATGAAATTGAAGTAGTAGCACACACACACACACACACAGATGCAGGGGGAACAGGGTGCTGATATGAGGGGTGGTGAGTGGTGAGCAGAGACGGGAGCTCCATGTCTGTTCAGTGTGTTTTAAGAGTGTTTAAATGAGTGAAAAGTCAGTTATGGCTTCCAGATGGGGGCCGGTTTGATCCGGATCATTCTGACAGGCCTGGACTTTGATGTGCTGCTGCCTATTACTGACATTACTTGGAGACGGGCATATTTCTCCTTAATCACTTCCAACTCCTCCGCGCCTCCCCAGTGCATGGCCCGCACCAGCCCGACACACCAGGGCTTGCAGCGGGGGTCTGCGCAGAGGCGCGTGTGTATAAATTATTGTGTGCGTGCGCTTGCGAGTGTGTATTTGCTCTGTCGTAAATACGGCTCGGTATTTACTGCGGGTAAGAGCGCAGATATACACCTGTCTCGCATAAAGCGAGCAGTAAAATTTTCACTATTGATGTACATTTTCATAACAGGGTCTGCGGCGGCCCAGCGTGGTCGCGTTTTCGCTCGGGTTGTATTTCAGCCTAACTTTTGACTGTCCTCCTGAAGTTTCCTCGTAAACCTGTAGTTTTGAATGAAAAGCAAATGGAGAGGACCTAGAAAGGAGAGTATAATGCCTTCATTTGTGCAAGGGGAGAATTCCCCTGGAAACATCCATCTTGTCAGTCAGGTTAAATATAGTTCAGACAGACAGAATAATTCCTCCACTTCCCTCTCCACCCACACTCCCCAGTGGAAGCCATTTTTCAGTGACCACAGGAGGAGGATGACCGAAAGTGTGTGTGTGTGTGGTGGCGGCGGTGGTGGTGGGGGGGGGGGGGTGCCACTCTGCTCCTCACTAATCACTCTGTGACCCTGAGACCACCCCTTTTCCATCCCTTGCAAGTGGTCCTCCTGATTTTTTTTTTTGGATGGGGGGGATTTCAGAGAGGGCTGAAGGGTGGAGGAGGGAATCAGGCCAAAGTTCCCCCCTCCTACACTCTTTATCTCCCAAAGACAGGGGAATGCCAAGAGGCCAGCACTTTTTTGTCTGTTCCTTGGGAAGAGCTGGGCTGGGCCCACTTGGAGCGGTACATGCAGGTATTCAGAGCAAATCTGGAGGGTTCTTCAGTGGACAATGGTGCAGCCAGTGGACAATGTGAGTCATTGATGAGGCATCTGTAGAGAGATGCAGGTGTCTGAGGCGAAGAGCTGTCTCTCAGGCTTGACCCACTTATCTCCTGCAGCACTTTTTCTCTAACAAAAAAATGTACATCCTTGAAACATGAAAAAAAAAAAAAGTCCACGCACCACACTTTGCTGTGTTCCAAAATGTTGTATCATTATACATGGCACTGGGCAAGTGCATTGGGACGTTAATGTCAGCGAGCAAGACAGTGAGACAGGAAAGGACCTTTTGACCCCCGGGGCTTCACTCAACATTCTTTCTAATTGCACTCTATCATACTTTGCGCTGGAAAAAGCAAAAATCGAAATAAATCCTGTCAAACCATGTTGTCCCAATTGCCGGCAGATAAGACAAAAAAAACAAGAGCATGTTCCATAAACACAAACACGAGGAATCACAAATCAGCGCTCACTGTCACCACAACCATAAATCAGCCTCTAAGACATTTTTAGCATTTGAGTCGGACAGGGAGAGGACAGCGGAGCAACCCGCTCTTTAAAATCTCATCACTTCTGTTACTGCGGCTTTAAACTGTAGCTACAATGCTGGTTAACTCAATGACACAAAGCTGTACTACCCAACAGGCAACAGTGGACGGACGTTGAAAGGAATCAGGCATTATCTTTATGAGAATAACTCGTAAAACAAACTTTGCAAAATGGTGACATGGTGAGACAAAGTTAGACAGAATCAGATTTACACACACCTTAACCATTAAAACACACTGTTAAAACATATCAGTCTATCTCACTTTTAGCTAACGCTTCAATCTAATGATCTACACAGAAGAACAGCAGAAGAAGAGTTCGGCTGTGAGCTCACAGACGCTCACAGCAGTCAAAGGCAGATTACAGCTTGCTACACTGTTGGCTGCAAATGAGGTTTTATATCAGATAAGCAAGATTAAATATATAATAAATTTACTTCAAATGCACTTGCACTTCAGTAGAAAATATGACATATAATACAAGTGTCTACAAACATTATATTGGGAACAGAAAAGAAGAAATTCAATGGCATATGTTCGATCAGGAAAAGGGCAAGTTAAGTGATTGAACTAGTAAAGAGGATAAAAACCATAACTGGAACCATATTGAAATTACTTTTACAATAAAAAAGTAAATCTAAAACATATATTAATATTAGCTGTTTTTACTGACATATGTTTCCTTTTATATGTTTCATCATCACAGTGCCTCCCCTGACCGCAAGTCACTGCTGTGATGTGTTTGCAACTCTCAGCTAGTACATGCAAAACATCAATTCTGATGAAAATAATAGTTTTTTGCTAACACTTTCCAAAACTAATTTATTTTTGGTGTATTTGTGTAGACGTTCACAAAGTTTCTAAGACAAAGCTGCTTTAGTTTTCTTTGCACATGCTGACTATTACTTTGTACATTGGAAACCAAAACAACGGAGCAACTTTTACTTGCTTTTAACATCTGGCCTGCTTTATCCAGATTTTGTCACCATTAAACTTCTAGTGAGTGCTAACAAATGAAATGTGTTTTTATTATTATTATTATTATTATTATTATTATTATTATTATTATTATTATGATTATGATTATTAAACTTTACGCTAATACCAAAAAAAGCCACAGTTACTTTGGATTTTTATAATAATAAAATATAAAATTTGATGTTACCTACATTATAGTCTATCTAATTGGCCTAAGTCTCTTTAAGAACCTTCTACCATTTCGGACACTTCCACTTAAGCACATCATCACAACAATGCTTCATGCAATAAAAAAAAAGTTAAATTATATTATAGAAATTATAATGTTGGTTATCGGTATAATTTTGATATATGATATTGTGCCGTTTTTTGCTTTTACTAAATTAAAGCATACAGTGGATGGTGTTGGCATTAGTGCTAGCTGTAGTATTAGCCTGATTGTTAGCATGTTATTAACAGCTACGTCTCAGTTTTAAAGAAATGTTAAGCCCTTAGTAGCCGCATGTTTGCAAAACTATATTAATGGCTCATTTTAAATGTTCCAAATCTTAATATTAAACAATCCTCTTCAACAATACATGGTAAAATATTTTGTCTACATGGCAGAATTAAAAGACGGGAAGATTAGCACCCAGAGCACCTCTGATGTTTTGCCATTTACACCCAACGTCAGTGAAAAAATGCTTTGATAAACAGCGGGGCTGTATCCCTGTAATTGTAAACAACAGCGCAAGCGGAACTATAAAACCAAATTCTACTATGGGTAGTGGTGCAAATTCAGGAATGCTCAGGATAAAGCTCAAAAAAGTCAATTTTGCATAATACCCCCGACACGTACACACACTTTAAAGAATATTCAGAGATGTATAGTTGAGCAGAAACAATATTCTAAATGAAACAATTTTAGCAGTTTGTTTTGAAAGGATTTACATCTAAAGTTGTTATCAATGACAACAAATATAACAAAAAAGGCCCAATGACAGTTTTTTGCAGTTCCTTAAAAGACTGAATATTAAAAAATTGATTAAAAAAAAAGTTCAAATAAATGGTTGTCTTTTGTTTACAATTTTATTTCTCACAAAAATTTAACTTTAACTGATGTGACGTGTGGTGAAACATTTCATGCAGGGTAACAAATGAATATCGCAGAAAGTGTTTTCCTGTTGTATCGCATGGGTACAAGCCTCTGAGAAGATATTACCTTTGTGCTGGAGCTCTTACAACATCAAATGACAAACCAACAGCTGCACCAAGCTCTCTGGAGGGTGGATATATAATACTTTAACTTTCTTGGTTGGAGCATACACAGCCTCTGATATTTCACACAAATTGATCTTATTTTCTCAACTTATCTTAATATCCATTAGTTCTCTTTGTGGATTAGGCAGAAAATAAAGCCATGGGGTTTTCTGCATGGTAACATCGTTTGCAACTGTCACATTAAAAGAATAAAACACATGGTTTGAGGTGAAGCCTGAGCCATCCTCCTGGATTTGGGCAAATTCAGCTGATGCAAAACAAGGAATTAATTTGAGGGGAGCGGCTTGTGTGCAGAGCTTGGCACTCTGACAAAGATGAATGGCATCATTCCAAGCGAATGGTAATTTCACTTTTTGTGACAGTGCTTTAGAGCAAAAGCGACTCCGAACGCACAAAGCATTTGCAATCCCATTGAGAGCCCTCGGTACCTGCCTATCAGACACCGCACATTGTTTACCAATCATCTGATATTGATTGGTTTCAGACTGAAGTTTGAAGATGAATTAGAGTGAGAGAAGGTTAAGTCCTAACCTTGAAAGATTTAGTGTCTATTCAGCCCGCATGTAGGACTCTCCTCAGCTCACTTGGAGAATGGGGGAACTTTTAAATTCAATAGGGGGTGAGAGACACAAAACGTGTCACATTCACCAAGTGAATCCACTGGAAGAAACGCAGAAGAACACCCAAAAAGCATAATCTTTCTCCCAGTTGATAGAAATGGTAATTGCATGTGTGGGATAATACTTTGAAGCCAAGGCCTCGGTCAGACGGACCGCCTATTTAGGTTAAAAAAGGGGCAACAGAACAGCTCCTTCTTTACGCCTTTGTTCACTTCTCCACTCTTTTAAATGTTTACTGAAAAAGAACCTTCAAATCCACTCTCCATCTCCTTCTCAATGTGGCACCTATCACTCTTGGGTGCATGGACACATTGTGTTATGGAAATCATGGATATGTAGCGATCATTCCCATGAATCATTTTCTATTTAATACTCTGAGGCTCAAGAATCCGATTTTCATCCTCTTGAGGTGAACAAAAACATTTTGTGACATATAGTACAACATTTGAAAGCTGGTACTTTGTTAAAAGACCGACTACGTAGAATTTTTTAAAAGGAATACATTACAGTCGAGCTTAAAATCCTCACCACTTGGTCATTTGGCCTCTGGTTTTGAAGGTATCGTGGATGCTCTTGAAGTCACAAGCAAATATGACAGAGCGCCACAGGACATGTGGAGCTTCCACTTTAACCTGCTGTAGAAGTGATGTTCTGACAAATCGACATTCACTTTTTTATATTTTTGTCACGGTCATTAGTCTTGTCTGCTTGTTGGAATGTACCATCACCCAGCATGAGGCTGGAGCTCTAAATGGACCAGTGGGCCACCCATCACAGCTGGGCAACACCACTCAACATCTCTCTCCCATCCCCTACCCCCCCCCCCCCTGTCTTCAGCCAACATCTTCTCTGGTCTGCTGCAAGGCTCGCAACCCCACTCGACCTCCCAACACAGCAAAGAATAGAACTAACCCCACAAGATGCCCAGGTCAGAGGTCGCACTTGAAGGGTGCACGCATGGCTCGTGGTCTGATGTTTGGGGGGGCAAACACTGTCCTCGTAAAGTGAGTTGTTGGGTTGCGTATTAAAAACATCCCTTCAGCAAAAACAATGAGCTGAGGGGAACTTTATCTGGCTCAAACATACTTTGAAAGGTCAAGAATGAGAATAAAAGAATAGAAATCCTTATATGTGGGCTGAAAACACAATGTTGTGAGGGCATTTTCACATTATAAAACTATTACTACAAATTCCTGTTGCATATGTCAGGAGCGCAACAGCTTTTTTTTCTTGTTAAAGGGCCAAGTGTAACGCTACTGTTGACAGGAAGGTGACAGGGGTGATGGATTACAGAGTGCGGCTGAGGATGCAGGTGTGATCGTCATGACACTGAACCAGGCAAGCAGTGCCACAAACGGCAGAGAGAACAGGACAGCAGGGCTCAAGGTCTGAGGGGCAACTGCAAATCACCCTGAAACTAATATGTCGATCCAGTAAGGGAAACCCACACATGGCGTGTCGCATGTAGCAAAAAAAAATTGAATAAAACTGTCAAAATCTGTAACTATTTAATATTCTATTAAAGAGTATTCTTTCAACTTTTTATTCCCTAAAGTGATAGTTAAGATCTTTCAAAGAGAGGAACAATTCATATCTCATTTCTTGAAATTATTTCTCAGAACAACCTCAGTTTGATGAAATAAAGTTAAATTTTAACACAAGTTAACAGCTAATCCATGACCAAAGTGGATGGGTGCCATCTTAAAATAACTTGATTATAAGAAAAAAATATATGTGAATACTAATAGAAAATCAAATAACCAGCAATGATACTTATTATATATCTTTTTAATATTACTTATTTTTATTTTGGCAGAGTAAATAATGTTCCTGCAATAACAACCTCTAGGTTTGCTATGTGACTAGCCAGGTAAAGAAAAATTAACATGTATATAAATATTTATCAGAAAGTGGTGACGTATAACATTTTTCAGTTTGGAGTTATGTTAATTGACAGAAATTCACTTTGATTTTGGCCATTAGCCTGTTCATTTTGATAGAATTAAACTCAATTTATTTCAATTTAGGTCATTCAAAGACCTATCTAATCAAGATATAAATTGTGTAAAACTTTTAAATTCCCTTCTAATCTTTAGAACTATTAATTTAATACATTTAAACACAGCCATTTGCAACTTTTTAGAATTAAAAGAAATGATGAAAAGGCCAAACCGATACAGAAAAGTTGCTGACAAAGGAACCCGCTGTTATTCTGAACTTTGATAGTGTAAGCATAACACTGATAGTGTTAGCACACACACATTCACACACAGAGTGAGGCCATAGGGCTTAGCTAACCCTTGCAGCTCGACTGTCGGTCCTCAGCTCTGAATACGAGCAGCACTTAAACTTTCCCCTTTTCAAACAGCAAAGCACAAAGAGAGGGCCACATCAGCGGCCCGCTGATCGTCCCCACAGATGGCTGAGCGTGGACAACAGGCAGGTCCCTGGGCACGTCTCCACACAATGTCCTCATGTCCCCCCAATCCATCTCTGGGTTTAGGACTGTAGGTTGTGTATGCGGCGCTCCCATGTGAGACTAGATAAATACCAATTCTTCCCGGGGAGGTGCAGTTGATAAAAAAGGGAGCGGTTTGGGGTATAGGAGGCCTGATACTGCAGCTGTCCCACTGGCCACATCCACCCCCTGAATCCCCTAACCACCCACTACCACCATCCCCAGCAGCAGGTTCCTCCTACAGAGGAGAAAAAAAAACACGCTTCATTACGTCCTCTCTCCCTGGATCAGCCAGGGGCCTTTCAGTGCAGATAAGCCTCTTAGACATGAAGTAGCGCTCAGAGCTGCATTTGAGTGACAGCAGGAAGGTTTAGCCATTCACTAGACAATGCTCACATTCTCTGGCTTTAATCTAGGAGGCGGACAATGATCTGTTTTTTAAGGCCTCATCTCCTCTGCTTTTCCCACAGCAGTAGGTGACTGGCACAGGGAAGAGAAAAAAACGAGACAGAGAGGGCCGCGGACCGGCTGCTACCGGAGCGCGCAGCTATCTCTCGAGGCCTCACGCTTCTTTGACAGTCCAGACCGAGGACGGGACAAGAGGGGCAATGCGACGAGCAAGGGAGGGGGGCGGGTGAAGTTGACGCGAGGCAAAGTGCACATCAATCACGCGAGCAAACGCACGCACACACATATGCATGGGCGCAAACAATAACTTGTGATGGTTGAGTGCGTCTGGGTGACAGACAGGCAGGTGAGAGGCCTGCTGGTGACGTGGCTTAGTGTAGTGCTTTGTCATTCTTATCTGCTCTGACCACTGACATCCACCCCTCCTCAGCCTTTCTGTGTGCTCCTAGGATCTATTTATGTGCATGATAATGCACGGGCGACAAGGGGGGACACAAAGTTTAGGTGGTGAAAAAGAATTTCTTTATTGAAATGATTTAACTTTGCACCTTTCTGGGCACTAATGTATTTTGATGACACAATATATAATTCTGTATGAACTAAAGTCAACTTTTTATGAAGTTATAGAATAACTGATGCAAATTCATGAATAAGTATGAGACCAAGAAAACTAAAAGTGGCATATATAAGCTAAAAAATATTCATCAATGAAAGTTTCTGTGTAACAAAACCAATTTTTATTTAGCCAGGTAGATAAAGTTGTAGTGCGGCTTACTTTTTCTTTTTTTATATATATATAAATGTCTTGCTAGAACAATTCAATTCCTTGCTTTAAATTGAAACACATGTAAAAACAACAGAGTACCTTATTTTAGCACAGCCGCTCTTTTAAGTAGACATATTTTTTGGCTGTTTATATTATGGGAAAGTAGATTTCTCACAGGAAGTGAAAGTCTAAGCGTATTTTAGCAAAAATGAACAAACAATACTAGCAGGAAAGACACAGTCTCAATGGGCTGAAGAGCTAGGTGAATTTTTTTTAGAGTCGCCTCACACTTCACATCAGTTTGTTTTTCTCCTGAGAGAGTATAAACATCTACACCTCATCTACAATAAACAGACATCATGTACTACTGAAAGAGGCATAGAAGCTCAGTTGAAGCCATTCAAACAGACATTTGTGGTTGTATGTGTGTGTGAGTGGGGGAGAGAGAAAAAAAACGGAAACATGTCCTTCAAGAGACTTGCTGTAAAAACCCCTTCAGTGTCAATCACTGGCCTGCTTATTACTCTAATTGGATTATGGCTACAGTTTGGCCCGCTGTATGCCTCTCTGTTTCTGGATGGGCAGTACCTGCAACATGAGCTGGTAAGTTTGAGAAACAGGAAAATACGACTTCTGTATGTTCAGCTGCTGCGCGACTTGCAATTATCCAAACTGGAGCCGTACAATTTATTTTAAAGAATCGCTAGTTTAGTTTAAATATTAATCATCATCCTCAAATATAAAGTACTTTAAAAATGATTTACAAAACTGAGGTAAGCTGAAATTCTATTTATTGGAAAGTTGTACTTTTCTTGAATTTGTTGGTGTACTTATCCAGTTGATTCAGTCAGAATTAAACATGATTTCTTCAAACTGAAGTTATTTC
>JAUBOC010000077.1:16767385-16780857 GCA_032275365.1 Anablepsoides cearensis
TGTCTACTTTTAAGATTAGACTGAAGACTTTCCTTTTTGATAAATCCTATAGTTAGACTTAGGTTTCCTGAGTTATTTCTTAAGCACAGTTGTAAAGTAACTAAGTACAAATACTTTGTTACTGTATTTAAGTAGATTTTTTGGGTATCTGTACATTACTTGAGTAATTATTTTTCAGCCAACTTTTTACTTCTACTTCTTACATTTTCAGACATTTATCTGTACTTTCTACCCCTTACATTTTAAAAAAGGTAAGAAGTAAAAAGTTATTACTTTTAGTTCATTTTTGCTTGTTTTCATTTCAGCTTGTTATTAAAAGAAATACTATGAAGTTGAACTGTTCCTCCTGGATAGAGTGAATGTTATCGTGTAGATATACCATTTTGACACAGTATTAGTTTGTACACAATCCATCAGAGCTGCACAACACTGATCATGTCACACTGCATCAGACTTATGTAGCCTGAAGATGTATGTGGTATATACAAATAAATATATACAGTAAAACAGCTACATTAATGCATCCTAAAAAAATTATACTCATTTTTATAAGTCATTTAGAAAAACATTTTTTGGGGAGGATACCTTCCAATAAATATAATTTTGGAAAATCGAACCACTCATTTTTACTCAATACTTTTACTTTTGATACTTAAGTAAAAAAAAATATCAGAAACTTTAAGACTTTTAGTCAAGTAAAATTACTAAAGGAGAGAAGTAATTTTATGTTAATGTACTTGTATTTTTACTCAAGTATCACTACTTTATACAAGACTGTCCTTAGGTTCTGACCACATCTCACTTTGCTGCTGCTGTTTTTAGTCATTCTCCTCCACCTGTTTGTTATAATTAGTTCTATTAATGGAACATTTTCTTTGAATTTAGATGAGCAAACAGGTCTATCAGGCCAGGATCCAATTGGAACAAATATGGAGTACTGTATGAATCCTTGAATCATGTAATGTATGAATGTTAACAGTTGAGCAGATAAGAAATGTAGGTGACAAATACAGGGTTAAAACATATTTTGTGACATTGTAGTAGTTCACTGAAGCAATGCCACAGCAAATGCATGCCGTAATTAACGCTAAAGGCGGTCCAACAAAAAATATTGAAGTGTGTGACCTTTTTTCTTTTTTGGTGGCCAAATCTTTTTAGGCCAGGCAGTGTAAAATCGGTGGCTGTATTTATACAGTGCCTTGAGAAAGTATTCTGCTCACTTGAACTTTTCAACCTTTTGCCACATTTCAGGCCTCAAACATAAAGACATAAAATTTTATTTTTTTGTGAAGAATCAACAACAAGTGGGACACAATCGTGAAGTGGAATGAAATTTAGTGGATTTTTTAAACTTCTTTAACAAATAAAAAACTAAAAATATGAACAAAATTATTCGCCCCCCTTGCATCAATACTTTGTAGCGCCACCTTTTGCTGCTATTACAGCTGCAAGTCGCTTGGGGTATATCTATCAGTTTTGCACATCAAGAGACTGAAATTCTTGCCCATTCTTGCTTGTAAAACAGCTCCAGCTCAGTGAGGTTGGATAAGATAGTTTGTGAACGGCAGTTTTCATCTCTTTCCACAGATTCTTGATTGGATTCAGGTCTGATCTTTGACTTGGCCGTCCCAACACCTGGATATGTTTATTTGTAAATCATTCCATTGTAGATTTTGCTTTATGTTTTCGATCATTGTCTTGTTGGAAGATAAATGTCCATCCCAGTCTCAGGTCTTTTGCAGACTCCAACAGGTTTTCTTCCAGAATGGTCCTATTTTTGGCTCCATCCAACTTCCCATCAATTTTAACCATCTTCCCTGTCCCCACTGAAGAAAAGCAGGCCCAAACCATGATGCTACCACCACCATGTTTGACAGTGGATATGGTGTGTTCAGGGTGATGGGCTGTGTTGCTTTTACACCAAACATATCATTTTGCATTGTGGCCAAAAAGTTAAATTAATCTGACCAGAGCACCTTCTTCCACATGGTTGGTGTGTCTCCCAGGTGTCTCGTGGCAAACTTTAAATGAGACTTTTTATGGATGTCTTTGAGAAATTGCTTTCTTCTTGTCACTCTTCCATGAAGGCCAGATTTGTGCAGTGTACGACAGATTGTTGTCCTGTGGACAGGCTTGCCCACCTCAGCTGTCTGCAGTTCAAAGTGATCATGTGCCTCTTGGCTGCATCTCTGATCAGTCTTCTCCTTGTTTGAGATGAAAGTTTAGAGGGACGGTCAGGTTTTGGTAAATTTGCAGTGGTCTGATACTCCTTCCATTTCAATATGATTGCTTGCAGTGCTCCTTGAGATGCTTAAAGCTTGGGAAATGCTTTGTATCCAAAATCCGGCTTTAAACTTCTCCACAACAGTATTTTGGACCTGCCTGGTGTGTTCCTTGGCCGAATATTATTGCACACCCCACTTTTCAATTTTTTCTTTGTTAAAAAAGTTTAAAATATCCAATAAATTTCATTCCACTTCACAATTGTGTCCCAAACTTGTTGTTGATTCTTCACAAAAAAAAATAAAATTGTATATATTTATATTCGAAAGGCACTGTATATACTGTATATTGCTACTTGTGGTGGTGAAGCATTTCCACTGCTTGTGGTTTAATATACACTCAAAACACAGATTGTTGTATTTACTTAACTCAGTTATGTCAAGTGGTTCCACTTAACTGTGTTGAGTAAGTCCAACGTAACTTTTACTATTTATTTCAATGTAATTGTGCAAGGTGCTTTAGATTTACTTAACTCGGTTAATTTAGTGGAACCCCTTGACATAATTGAGTTAAGTAAATCTAACAATCTGTTTTTTATTTTTCAATAAAAACTATCCCTAATCCTTAAATAGAAGAATAGGCAGAGAGAAACATTTTTTACACATAAATTTAAACACTTTTTATGTGTATGTGTAAATCTGAAAACTGTTGTTTTGTTAAGTAGTTAGTAGTTGTCACAAAACATGGACAATAAATGTTTCAAAGAAAAAAAAAACACTGGAAACATTTGTAATAAATTGCAGTTATTTGTTGCTAGGGTTTTATGAACACTCAGTGGAATTTCTCAATCAAGCAAAATTTACTAAAACAGATTTAGATTCAAAATGTCTATTTAAAAAAAAATCTCAGATTTATAGAATAATACACCATTAAAACAAATACACACATAATGTCAACCACATTTGTCTTAATTTGATTTGTTTATTTTAATGTTCATCTGTTCTGGATTGTAAATAGAAAATGTTCAATAAAAATAAAGTTTAAAAAAAAAAATACACATTTCCAGTCTTTGTTTTATAAGAGGATGTTTTATAATTATCCTCCAAACATAAAAAAGCACAACAAGACTCCACATAGGTCTGGGAAGTTCCTCCAGTATTTTTATTTTTATTTCTAGTATGTATTTTTCAAGGTCAAAGGTTTGAGGTGCATAGTCATGAAGGGAGCATGAGGCAAACATAGTTACATAGATAGACAAAGAGCTGAACATTCACAGAAAGGTAGACCCAGGAAAACAGGACTGCAGGTTTGCTTTTGCTTGTGTACTTTGAGTTGACTATAAGGAGCTCAGCAAACTACCTGGGATCACTACTTTTGGGTTCTATCATTTGCACAAGGGATATAGTTTTAGATTGCTAACATGTTGAGATATTAATTAGTAGTTTTTATAAGGACAGACAAATGTTTTACAGCCTGGCAATGTGTAAAAAAAAACATCTAAACACTAACATTAAAGCCTGCAGTTCAAACCTCGAGCTAGCATGTCTTGATTTGGGATATTCTGTCAAGAGTTGCTGAAGGCAGTTTGTTTGGTGTACACAATGTGTGAAGTCTTAACATGAATCATAGTTTGGTCATCACTACCAACAATTACATTAGTTAACTGTCAGAACTGCAGCAAAGGATTTTTGTTTTAGCCAAATAAAAAGCACAGTTTCTACAGTTTCTATAACTTCATTATAGTTCATTTCATTATCATTTCTTTGTTTTGATTTGCACTGCGTCAAGGTTGTAAGATATTTTTAACTCAGTAGTTTGAATGATAATTTTTTTATTAACTGCCAGTTTTCCTAAATAAATAAAAATATTCAGTCTATAAAATGTCCAAAAAACTGTCTAAAAACACCCATCACATCTCTAAACAGAGGGTCAGAAATGTCTTGTTCCTTGAATATAGAGAAATTACAAGGGGGTTGGGGGGATAGCAGAACCCCTCTGAAGTGTATAACGTTTTAAAAACATTTTACTTGAACAATTACCTGAATCATGAAACAGGTGTTAAAATATTTGGCAGTTTTTTCTTGCAAAGACCAATTTGATTAAGTACCTAATGTCGCAGCTCTGGTGTGGAATGTGGGAGGCAGAGTGGATCTTTTGGATTGGCAGTGTGACGTTCATCTGCTGCAAATACCAGAGTTGTGTAAGAAAGGCTATTATCGCTTACATTTTTGTTTTTAATTGGCATTATTACAGCAGTCTTGAGTATTACAACAGCCTTTAGTAAAGTAATTTGTGAGTTACGGGTCGAACAGTGATGTAAGAACAGCAGACGTGAGACTCTTGGACTGGCAGTGTGAGTTTCAGCCGCTCTGGCAGTAAGAACAATGCTAATTATTATTAAGAATCAGAGTTGTCAATCAGATAACTGAACACCTTGTTTTTATAGTGAACAATGCTACAGTAAAGCCTAAAATTTACATTTGTTCACTATGGTTGTCAAAAGTCAGTAATTTGTCTTTTTTTAAATAAACTGATATTTTTTGTAAACATAATGTTCTGATGTCGTTTTTTTTTCTTTTTACAGGTTTAAATATTAGTTTGGCACAGATATACAAATTAAATGTTCAACTAGTTAGACTACATGAAGCAATAGCAGTAAATGCATAATTCCCTATAACCATTGTGGAAAATGCTAATGATTTTATCACATAAATAATCATTTAAGCTTTTTTATTTTACAATATAAGTGTTTTTTAATATTTATTCATTTATGTAATCCTAATTATACAAACTAATATCCATAGCTTGCCTATTTCATTGCCTTGCACTACAGGAGAGCTTATCTAATTTATTACACATTTATTTACCACTAGGTGGCAACCTTCTGGTGGTTACTGTGCTGTTTTACACCACTGCAGTTTACAGTCCGCTGCTTTCTGTACTGCAGCAGTCACTTCAAGCAGCTGACCTCAAGAGTCATGTGAGCATCAGGATAAGTGTTTCCAAGAAGAGGCGAGATGGAAGCAGAAAACATGATTTGAAATAGATAATGTTTTCATTTCTTTTGGTCTCAAGGACATAGTGGGTTGCTAAATAGTTTTAATGCAGTAAATCATGAAGCCTTATTTTATGTTACCATCTCTGAATCAGATCACCACTCTGCATTGTTGACATACTGTACACTAACCTGGTTTGAGAGTTTAACATCTGTCTTACATTATTTTTGCCATTTTGACAAAAAAAAATGTTTTAACTTCCTCATTTGATTTTTGGCTGTAATTTCAGAAGCAAAATGATCAGTTTGAAGTTTACAAAGAAAGAGAAAACAAATCAATTAAATAAATTAAAGGAGACATATCATGCTTTTTAATCCTTATTTTTGAAATTCAAATCCTTCATTTGGGGTCTATACAAAGTTGAACTGCAATGCTTTGGTCCAAATTCTTCCTTATTCTAATTCCACAAGCCCCTTTTTCACTCCTTTTCTGAAGTGTGTCTCAGATCAACTCATTTTGAGGCTGTCTCTTTAAATACAAACGAGACACTTCTCACCTCGCCCTCCTCCAGCTCCAGTCCATTCTAATTTTACAGCAGAGATACAGCTATCTAGCGGCACAGAAACATTTTATTTACAAATGAATTAGAAGATGTCAACCACAGAAGACTTGTCCATCCAGTCTTACATGTTTGAGAGTCTGACCCAGAGCCAGAGGAGAATGAAGGTGACCTAATAAGTCCAGAACTTATTTAGAAGTTCAGTCACAAATACTGTGACATAATAGTCAAAAAACATCATAAAAAACAGAGAAAACTGAATGGGTAATAATATCACCAAAGTAGTGTATAAGGATATCTAATCAGGCTAAATTTAAATCTTCTGCATTCTTAAAGACTCCAAGTACACAACAAAATATGTTTAATGACTTAAAACGTAGATTTGCATGATATGTCCCCCCCTTTTTTAAATAAGTCACAATTCCTGTTAAACTAGCTGTAATGTTATTTTAGGTACTGTTGGGTTGATGTATGGGGTAAGAAAAGTACAGAACATCATGGCGTTTACCTACAGGAAGATGTAAACCGTGGAACTACCTTCTTCACTGATGAATCTTTAAATGAAGCATTTGTGCAAGTGTGCGTTTGTATGTGTGTGCGTTTGTATGTGTGTGGGTGTGTGTGTGTGTGTGTTTTTTGTGTGTGGTGCATCCATACAACAATAACATTCACATTTTGAGAGCATAACAAAGACAGCATAGTACTGTATACAATACATTGCACAGTAATTGCATTGCTAGTAGCTATTACAGTACTTAGAGTAGAAACCACAATATAATGCCAGTTCAATGGAAATAAATTATTTCCAGTTTCATTTAGCAACAAAATTCCACTTTGAATATGGTGTGCACTTTAAATTACATAGCAAGCAACGTTTCCAACCATCTTGCGTCTCATTGTAACTCTGTCTTTTTTTGTTTTTTCTAGTTTTTGAAGCGTTCGTGTTGTATCTGTTCACTGAATGAAAGCTGATTGCCGGTCTTCAACACATTGATCCAGATGGTTTTCGAGTGAACACATCTGTCTCCTTAAGACACTGAAGACAACCAAAAGTCCTTTCATAACCTATCATCACACTCTGCCAAATGGGTACTGTTTCACAGTTAAAATGGTGTTGCACATAGTTGAGTTGGTGGACCTATTCTAGGACGGTAAAAAATATGTTCACCATGGGTTGCTGGTGAATTAAACGAAGGACACTGCAATAAATTCCCGGCATGAAAAGCAAAAGGACATCAGTTGTTTTGTACAGAATATGCTAAATAAATTCCAATCAGTCTCTTTTGAAGCCATTAGTGCAGCAGCTGTACTTTTCATTCAGTCAAGATATAATAAATCAGATTTCATGCCTTTTGCAAGCTTCCAAAACAATCAAGATGGTCAGTCAGTGTGCAACTTTAGAGTGTTGAAGCTCCAGATGAACTTCTGCACAGGGAATCTTCTGCTAAATATAAGTGGAACACAATTTGTTCAAGCCAGTTTGATGTGATGAGACGGTCCTAATGTCTGGGATACATTAGTGTGGCATATATACATACATCAATACAATGAGACATGCCTTGGACAGACACATCAATAAAGTGCCTTTTAACAGGTTATTGCATAATCCGATGTCTGCCTTATTGCTTCCATTAAAAGCAAGAGGACCAATGCACATTCCTATGAGAGCAGCAGGTGGAAAGAGAGAACAATGAACAAAAAATATTTCAAATTCTACTATTTGGAATCTATTTTCAGTCAAAAAAGGGTCAAAATGTAAAAAAAAAGTTGTTTTTGTGTCTCAAGCTTCTACACACAAATCAGTTGTGCAATTTTCCATGAAGTCAGTTTGACCATTAGATGCCCGTGTAGCTCCCAGTGGAATCAACATGACTCTGAGTATTTATAAGTCCTTGACTAAACAAAAACATTATGAATTTGTTATGAATGTGAGTTTGGAAGCTCATCTCTGTTTCACACAAGAGACCTCGAGCTGTAGTTAAACCCCAAAGAATGGGCGGCTCTAGTTTTATGCTATAAGGTTTGGCTTGTTAACATGTGCCACAATGAAACGGGAAGTCTGTTGACTTCACATATTGGTGGGATATTTGAAATTCTTTCACCCATGCTTCAACATGTATTGTTGCGTATATGTAAGTCAGTATGTTGCTGTATTTATTTATTATTATTTTTTGCATGCAACAACACATCATAAAAACTGCTAGAATTTTTATTGCTCACACATAAATATCAATTAGAAAATTAAAATAAACTTCCTAAAAGATTTTACTGCTACACATTTCAACTATATTAAACTGTTGTCATCAGTTCTGAAATGAACTAAGCTAAATACTGCCTTTTCTCTATAGATTTGCCTATTAGTCAACAAGTAACATCCTGGGGTTAAAATAAATATTATAGGTTCTAAGGTATTGAGTAAAGGGAACATACACTTCCTTTTTTTGTTTGTTTTCTGAAGATGTTTCACTTCATAACGAAAGTCATTTCTATGGTTCAAGCAAACTAATGGGTGAATTTTAGGAACTACAAATTAAATTCTCACAAGGAAGCTTTGCCACTACATCACGAATCCTTCATCTTGAATCTATGGCTATGGATATAAATGTTTTTAACAAAATGAAAACACAAATGACACTGTTCACACTGTTAGATAACTTTGCCGATTTTTGGCCCGATTTTGCACTTCTGTCAATCTTAAAGACGTTCCAATAATCATGATGACTTTTGAAGATAATTTTAAGAGATATTCCTGCTGTGTGGTGTGTTAACAGATCTAGTCAGCTTGGAAGGATATAGGGACTGATCCAATTTTAAATTGCTAATATTCAACATGTTCGATTGTCTTGATGTTCCCAAAGAACAAATGAAAATACAGGCTGTTGGATGTGACGTATAACCAATCAGAAAATGATGTAACCCAAAGAGGGGAATACAAAATACAAAAGATAAAAAGAACTTTTAAAATCTTGCCTTGTGAGTTAGGCATAACTTGACAGTCCTTGCAGTCTTTCAGTGATGTGTACTGTCTGCTGGATTCGAATTATTTAACTTGTTTGGCATGTACTGTATGTTTTTTTCAGGAATGTTCCAAGTCGATTGCAGGTATCGAATCAAAGTAGTGATGAAACCATTTTTTTTACTGAATTGTATTTTAGAAGCTGCCACCAGCCACACTTCCGATTTCTTGTAATTGACCTTCTGTTTGTGGTTTTTAACATCAGCCTTGTCTGCTGTACTTTGGTGACACACTGTTGCAGCATGTCTGCATTATGGGACTAGTTTAGAGTACAAAATGAGGACTGTTCAGTATCTTCTTTCAATTTTAGCAATATTATTAATTTTTTTGGCAGTAGTGACAAACCTAAATTCAATACCATTATTTAGACATCTTGATCAGGTCAGCCCTAGTATTTTGTGTTTTAGGACATTTTATCAAAATTATTTACAGGGCATTTGGAAGTCAAATATTTGCGCATTTTTTTCTTTTTTTGCATTAAAAATGTAAATTCTGCTGTCACTAAGACAAAGAAAAAACAAACCTCTCTGCAAGGCATGACTAAAAATGGGTAAAGCTGATCTATACATACATATAAAGTTTTCTTTTAGTTATACTATTTCAGTGATACCTGCTAGTCAAATTGGCAAAGGTTCCCCTTTGATTTCCCTGACAAGTTGCATATGATTTTAAAGCACTTCAAGCCGCTTTGGATGATTACATGAGAGAATTCCAAGACATAAAGTAATGCTCCTGTATTGTAGTGCAGCATGACATTACATAAAATGTGCACATGCTAAAAATGCATTGGTTAATATTCTGAAGCAGCATGATTAAGTTCATTCTTTTTCTACAGAGAGCTAGGGTGGTCTGGGGATTGTCTTTGATGAGACTCTGGATATTATTATTATTATTATTATTATTATTATTATTATTATTATTATTATTATTATTATTATTATTATTATTATTATTAATATTTTCTGTGTTTTTATCCTCCCGTCAGCAGAGGGAGCAGAAGCAGAACAGGCACCTGTGTTTATCTAAAGCAAAATAAGAAAATCTGTGCAGAATTGGATCCTTCTGTCACCCAGGGAAAGCCCAGCCATCAGCCTTAGGTTTTGTCATTATAACCTAAATACATAAAGCATTTGCAGAAACCGCAAAGGCAGAAAATCAAAACAGTATTAAAAAAAGCTCAGTAAATGGTTGTTTAAACCTTCTATTGGTTGCAAAGTTTCAAGTCCTTATTTTTTTCAAAACAATGTACAAAAAGTGTATTTTTGTCTTTTCCATTTTTTTTTTGGATTCAAAGATGTCCCTATTATTTATGAACCAACCATAACTGTCATATAGTTTTGATTCAAAGATAGATTTAATATCAGTTTTAGGCGTGCATTTTATAAGTTTGTGCTGTTCATCTAGGCAGTTTAAAGAATGTGGCAATTCAATTTGCTGTCAAAGTGTGTCTCAGTTGAGTTTTGTAAAAAATTTGTAATAAACCTAAGACTTTAATGTAAACATACTGTAA
The DNA here is from genome assembly GCA_032275365.1 of Anablepsoides cearensis. Taxonomy (NCBI): domain Eukaryota; kingdom Metazoa; phylum Chordata; class Actinopteri; order Cyprinodontiformes; family Rivulidae; genus Anablepsoides; species Anablepsoides cearensis. The sequence goes on from JAUBOC010000077.1 coordinate 16,777,690, forward strand.
ACCAAAATAGTAGTAGTTAAAAATTTTATTTTGTCTAAATAAATTAACTACCCTGAAATGTCTAATCTGTTTTACTGAGATAAAATGATAGACATAACAATAATATTCTCATTAAAAAAATAAAAAGAAAGATTAGTAGATTATTCCTTGTCTTGTAAATGAAAATGAAAAGAGAGAATTAAAACCTTTTGAAAGTAAAGATGCAGAGTAGAATTTCAGAACCGGCTGCATACTTTGGAACATTTGGGCTTTCGTGTTGGTAAGAGAGTGATCCAGGCCCTTCGCACATTTTACACCTCTCAGATCTCAAGCATGGTTTACAGTAGACACTTCCAAGTTGCATTATTTGGAGTCTACTAAAATAAATCAGTCCGGTGAACTTCTCAAGGAAGCGTGTCCGTTTGTCTAACATATATACAAACATACAGACATACTTTGCATTTGACTTAAGCCTTTGGTGTCTCTTTGTTGTCAGCTTTGGCTCCTGAAAGTCCATTTTCTGTGTTGTCATTCCCTGAGGAGCTCACCAGGCACTCTTTACTGCAGAGGACAGAGAAAAGAAAGGTTGAGATAAGGGAGAAGTAAACGTTTACTTTGTAAACACAAAGTATTAACCTAATCATTTAAAAAAAAGTTTTCCAATTAGTCATACACTGCAGTAACCTCTGTTCATTAAGGTCATCAGTGTTATCAGATCGTACGTAATAGATGTCATATAATAGATGTTGAAACCATGGTTGGAACACTAAATAATCATCATACAAGTTTCTTTGGAACAGAGAAAAAGTCAATGGAATGTTTTAACAAAATGCGAACAACAGTACTGTATAGCTGGTAAAATGAACAACTAATAAAATCAGCCTTTAAAAGGGTTTTACTGTCTTTACAGCAAATTTTACTGTTGTAGGCATATAGCTGCTGTTTGTTATGCACAATGTCAACATAGTTTTGTCATCAAAATAAAAACACAACTAAATATTTGTTAACCAAAGGGATTTATCTAAAAAGAAAAACATGTTAGGATTGTTCTTTTATAAATACCCCTTCAGCAGATGACTACATTCAACTAAGAAATGCTGAACCTGAGCATGACAAAATTAATATGTCTTTAAAATAGGATTGATTGATGATATGAAGATTCAACCACAATGCCTTATTATTAATCAGTAATATACTCACGTTTTTTCGCTATCCTTCATTAGGAAATGAACGACCAAGGCTTTTATCACCATAATGATGATAACTAAGCCAATGACTCCACCCACGATTGAGACGATAAGGATAGTCAATCTATTGTCAACCTCCTTCACTAAAAACAAAAGAGGGAGATAAAGTATAAACATAGAGAATATGCAGATATTAGTACAGTATTAAGAGCTTGGTAGCTTTCTTATCTAATGTCTGGTTTTGTTGGTATGAATTAAAGTAAATAAAGCTCTACATTGTTCCAGGTTTGCACAAGCCAGATCATTTGCTACATACTTTGGTCGACCACTATAAGGGTGAAGATGGCACTGTGGTTGCGGTTCTTCTCTTTGGGGTTTCTGGCAAAGCAGATGTACTCCCCCTCATCCTCAAAGGTTATATTCCACAACAAGATGGAGATGTTGTTGGTCTTCGAAGAGCCAACAAACTCGACACGTTCGCGGTAAACATGGACCTTCGGCTCCACTTTCTCTGTAGGAATCTCTGCATCAACTAACTGCACACACAAGCATATGCATACAAGACAAATTGTGTGTTGTACATTGTAATCAACATAGGTTGCATTGTTTTATGTCTATGTAGTCAGATGCCTCAGTTAAATTTGCAGTTTTGGCAGTATTATTCTTTCTTTTTTTATTTTGCCTTACAAAACAACCTTCCAGCTTCAATTTTATATGTTTTGGGGAATCTTAAGATATAAACTGAGAAAAATTGGTTCAAATTTTCCACAAAATTAAAGGAAAACATTTTTCAACAAGACAATGTTCAATGTTTTCATTGAAAAAGGGACAACCACCAAAATGTTTATAGACAACTGTAAGGCATTGACAACATGAAACTGCAACCCAGAAGGGTTTGAGGGAAGAAACTTTGCAAGTTTAAAAGCTGTATTTATATATTTTTGTGACTGTGTGAGTCAAACCATCAAATGGGTCCCATTGTCATTATACTTCCAGCTGAAGTAGAGGTTTTGGATGCCGATACAAGAGGAGTAAGTGCAGGGCAGCAAAACTGTGGAGCCATTCATTGCTTCAATCGAAGAAACCTTACCCGTCGAAACCTCTAGTCCACCTACACTCCATACACCTGAAAATAGAGGGGAAAAAAGTGAAAAGGTTAAAAACATGATGTGTGTGTTTGTTAATTGTGTTTTTGATTTAAAAAATGCAATGAAAATGTTTGTAAAAACACAAAAACAGGACATTTGCATCATCAAAACAACACACTCAGTAAGTGGCTGAGAGGGAAGGTATCAGCATTCATTTCTCAGACTGAGAACTCAGTTTTAACAAATCAGATTTTTTTACAGCTCACTGTCTAGAATAACCCTATTTGTTCCACATTGAATTATATTCAGGTTAATGGAAGATGGGAAAGATGGCATAAAGTCCTGGAGCTTTTTCAGAAAAGTAGAGGAACCAGGAAAGGAGAGTTTAACTTTATAAAAGTGGCTAACTTCTCTATAATGTCCTTTAATGCTTTTTATTGCAGTTCAAATGAGCCTCTATGTCCCAGACAAGCACCGTGTTTACCATTTGCGATAAATGGCTTCATCTAAATTTTGCAGCAGTAAGGTGTGATGTCCTCTACTGTAGTAAAAAAAGCTACTTTGACTTCTCTGGCCAGAGCCTCCATCAAAATCTTGCAGCAGTGAGAATAAGCAATTGTCATTTGAGAAGTCTTCATGTTCAAGATGTGGTTAGTAAGCGCCCAGGGAAAGTGTAGTTGTTCACTCTGATGGGAGTAAGACCAGTAAGTAGATACAAAGCCATCTAGAGACTCTACATCCATATAGGAGGGCATTTAATGTTTGCCTCTCTGTACCATACTTCAATTTTTTTTTTCAACTTTCACCTATTAGTCACTCCTGTGGGGGGTAATCTGAGAGTATGGGGTACCAGGCCCATTGATAAGGGCTGTTGGGTCCCTGTACGACCGGAGCCAGAGCTTGGTCCGCATTGC
>JAUBOC010000077.1:16801799-16815950 GCA_032275365.1 Anablepsoides cearensis
CCAAATGTTGATCTGCCATCACCTTAGGGTCTAGACACCCTGCAAAGTAAACATGCATGATTACACAGAGAACACAGTGTCCCATGAAATTTGACAGAATTAGGGCTTTTATGACTTATCGACTCAGTGATTTTTTTTCCTAACAGTACTCCTAAAAGGATAATTGTAATAAAACCCAATTAAGATGGCCAAAAGCTATAATATTCTTATTACAGATTAAGTGTCTTAATGTGCAAATCAATATCCTCAAACCATTGTTGAGGTACTAGCATTATTTCAGTGAAATATATAACATTTTTTTTAAAGTTTACTGTTATTTCTTATAATTCTTTGTTTATATACACACACACCACATGTACAGCGTTGCACAAATATCTTCAATTATTTGTAGAATTACTAAAAATACACTTCCGTTTGAACTCCAACTCAAAGTTAAACAATATAGATCTTGAGTTTATTACTTTGCTATGTTATAAAAGATTTATGGTTTGGTAATTAGCAGATTACAGGAGGCAAAGCAAACACATCAAAGTGCTATTAAATAACGGACACTACTGTTTGTGTTGCTAAATGAGTGTAGTAAAATTAAATAATTAAATACATGTATTACTGTCTGATAGATTGCACCACTCCAATGGAAGGTAAAAGGCTCAACATGCTCCAACTCCCATTGCTGTTTTATGTAAATAACAAAATTCTTATGAATTATTCTTCAAACTTGTGATATTTTTTCTTGATATGTAACATGTAACGTGCATCCATTGGCAGTGTAATAAAATGTGCATGCTTCAGCTGCCAAAACAACTAATTTCATCAGCATTAGTGGGTTATTCCACTTAATGGATAATAACAAGTTCATTTGTTACGCATTGTGTGCTCCTTTCAGTCTGTTTGTGATTGTAAACATTTTGTAGTTGGTCATTTGGTTTTATTTCAAAAAGTTTTTTTTAATTTTTTTGGCAGGTAATAAGCTCTTATATTAATTGATAAATATATATTTTTTCTCCGATGTGTTCGTTTTGACAGCTTTTTTAATGTTCTCGTGAAGATCAACAAAAGTTAAGACCTTTTGACTTTGATATGTTTTTGACAGAAAAAATATTATTATGTAGTTATCAATAATCATCAATTTAATCTCTAACAGCACATACTAAATAATCGCAATTAATATATCATGTATGGCAAAACTGAGTGGAAATGCCCCCATTTACAGTTATTTTTTTATTACTACAATATAAGTGACTGTTTTGGAGCTGCACATATTAAATGTGGTGTTTCTTTACTAAATCTCTACATTTGTCTTTAAATAAAAAGAATAAAGTGAAAAAAGGTGCCTTCCACTAGAGGCAATGCGGCACATATGTGTACTCTTAAACAAATAGGACACTCAAATAAGGGAAAAAAAATGAGAGAGAACAACTTATAAATGTGTTTAGCTACTTTTTACCATTCTGACAAATCACACCTGTTAAAAAAAGAGGTTGGCTGAATAGGGTAGCTGATTTGCCAAAACTTGAACAATTGTTAGGAATGTTTAAGAATATTGTCTGGCTGAACCATTACTGACACATGTAAACATCATTTGGCTGAGTTGCTAACTAAGTGCTGTTCTTATAACAACGATTGGCTTCGAGAAGTCACTAGAAATGGCTTTAAAACAATGTAGAAATATAATAAATATACTGTAAACATTTTTTTAAAAATTTAAATCAGGTAGTCAATTGCCCTGATAATCTTTGCTTACACAAAGTTTGCCTACTGCACTGATACATATCTGAAAGGAAACTGAATAATGTTCTCTTTATAGTTTTAGTCCAGCTTTGAAAGCACATCTTGTGAATACAGCACAGGCAAACAATGTTATTTTTTAGTTTTTAAATGTGAATCAATAGTTAAAGTGGAATCATGTTGTTAGGTTATACTCTTCAGCCCTAACGTGTGAGTGAGCTCTGAAAACAACATTCATTAATATAAGAAAGACATTTCTTGTTTGTGATGTGGACTATAAGTAAAACAATCCCAATTTAGAATGTCAGGTCCCTGACTTGTTTCATGAGGAAACACATAATATACAGACCAATGCAATCAGTACTCATAAATACAAGACACTGTACACACATGTTTGTTCTTCTATCCTCATGGGGACTTTGCATTGACTTTCATTCGTTTACCAGTCATTTTTATAGCCTAACCCTGACCCCTTACCCTAAACCTAACCTCACACCTGACCCTGAACCAAGCCTAACCTCAATTCACACCTTGGTCCTAAACCTAACCCCTGACCCGCCAATGGTATGGTCCCCAATGGGGACCGGGCTTTTATCCCCATAGGTTCTCACCATGCTGTGTGTATCAGGAAAATGGTCAAAAATAATCCCCACTAGGTAGAAAAAAACATGTTACACACACACCTACGCACACACTGTCCCCACCACACATGCAAACATTTGAATCTAAATGAAATAATCTATATATATATATATATATATTTGTGGACAATGAATCAAGCAGTGGCTACTACAGTCCCTCCAGGTATTGGTTGCAGATGTCTGAAAGAGAAGAGAAAATGAAAAACAACTTCATAATTTTCACTATGAATATTTACATGTATAGTGACAATAAGTAAATAGTATTTTTAATAAATATTTTTAACATTTCTTTATTTAAATGTTATACTTATGGTTAAGATTTATACTAAACAAGACATTCAGAACTTTTTTATTGTCAAAGTTGCATTGTAAAGAGGACAACCTTTCATCCTTGCACTGCCTCTAACAACTGATGCTGCGTACAAGCTCAGGGCAGAACATTTGCTATTTGCTGTACTCATAACTGATGTTTGCAGGTGCTGGATTTCAGCATTTCGCTAAATTGTTATTACGTTCAAATGAGTTAGTGTAAACAAACCTTTTACATCTTTGCTAGGAAGCTACATTTCAAAATGTCTGCTTCAAACTCACTTTAGAAATCTGAACTACAGCTTCTGAAACACAGAAGGAACAATTAAAATAAAGGCGACAGAAAAAGTTGTTTACCATATGAGGTGATATAAATGGTAGCTCCACAGACACTGGTTCAAATAACCAATCCAGCTAAGGGAGTCTAAAAGAAAGAAGAGGAAGAAAAACATAGCAAAGTAATAAGTTAGGTTTAAAATTAAAGTAAATGGCTTCTGCACTTTTTTTTATTGCAACTGCAAATGCAACTGTAAGCCTGCACATTAAATCAGACTAAATAAAAAAGTTAAATACCACGGAACAGAACAGAACCATTTTTTATAAGAACAATATATTAGTTATGCACTAATGCAAACAAAACTGTCAGTGCTATGATCCGTATTCCAGATTTACAAAATATTGTGTTTAAATATATTTGGCTTTGTGGTTCTGATTGTCAATTCTTACAAAGTTTGTTTTTTGGGATTCATGATGAAACAATGGCCTTATTTCAGTAGTATTTGTTGAACTGCTAGACCTGCATGTCAATGCTTAATCATGGCAATGAAAATTACAAAATCTGCAAAAACACTCATTATGTCCATCTGTTAAGCCAGCTAGGCAGACATTACAAGTAGCTTAATAACTCTGGCTTAAACAGCTACCTGTTTTGATTCTGTTCTGTTTTTGCAGTCTAACTACTTCTGCATACTTTAGTGCTACTTAGTCACTCACATATCACAACATTGAGCCCATTAACAATGTTTTTTTTTTTCAAGAAAATGCAGCTTCTCAAGTTACAGTCATTGGTAAAATATGCTGATTAAAGTCAGGAATTGAATGATAAAAATGCTAATTGCATATGCTGTTTGTAAATTGCAGATTCCAGAACAGGTGCTGCATACAAATATAAAACCACAACAAATCAAACAAGATTAGCCTTCTGTTAGCTCTCTTTTGAAACTGGAGCTAGCTTAGCTTAGTTTAGGCGAGTTTTACACAGATATGTCTTACTTAGTTCCCTCCTCTGCAACAGCTTCAGGCTCCAGTTTGCCCTCCTCCTCCATCTTTTCCTCTGAAATCAGTTCTTGTTTCCGGTGTCGGCGAAGACATTTCACCACCACCATTGAGAGGATGAGTAAGGCCAACGCTCCACCCACTGATGCCCCGATCGCAACAGCAATGGTTGAATCTCTCGGCGGGGGTACTGAATAGCGGGGAGGAGAGGGTTAATTATATTGTAGACAGAGTATGGAGACAAGTGCAGTGCTGCCTAAAAGCTCTGCTGGGCTTGATTAAACAGAGAGGAAGGAAAGGAAAGTGCTGCTGAGCAAGCCTCATATGTGTTTCTAAGTTAATGTAAGTGTATAAGAGAGCGAGAAAACTACTAAAGACCAAGTTCAAACTCTTGCTGGTCATTAATAAATGAAAAAGCTGACTCATCTCAAAATCACATATAAATACTGCTGCAATCAATAATATGTTTGTGCTGATGTAAAAATACAAGCAAATCTTAAAAAGGCTAAGAAATATGTCAAAATATTTAAATAACTCCCGAACACAAAAAAAAGGTTTCACAGTCAACTTGTATTTATCATGCAAATTAAAATAATAATAATTAAAAACAATATTACTAATTTACAACTTTAAACTCTGTATGTCACATGTCACCATTACCAACAAGTTCAGAGTCCTAAAAATTGATTATCTTTTTTTCTTGTAAAGTTAGCAAATTACAGCGAAAGTTAAAAATGACATGTCTTGTCTTTACAGCAAAGATCATCTCACAAAATCAAAATGGTATTGAAAGAAATAATTTTCTGAATTCTTAGTTTATATCTGAAAGTGAAACAAAAACAAAGTAAAATCTTAAAAAAACAAGACTATAACTTAAAGAGATCATTCTGTTATGTACTGTATTTGCAGAGAGAAGTGCTAACATCTTACATTCTGTGACAACATTGAAGCGAATGATGCCATTTCCCTGGATACGGTCTGGGGGGTTTTTCACATAGCAGTGGTATATCCCCTCATCCTCCAGTTGAACATCTGATATGGTGATGGACAAGTCGTTCTTTTCCAGGTTTCCAGAAAACACAACTCTGTCCCCAAATCGGGTCGAAGGCAGTGCCTGCATTTTTTTTCGATTGTAATGCATAAACTATGTAAGAAAAAGAAAAAAGGGTTTATAACCGCCTCGGTTCTTGAAGCTGATTGTTTGGTGTATTAAGTCACATAAATAACAGCCAAGATACCTTTTCTTCTGTGTCGTTGTGGGTTTCCTGGTAAGTCCAGTTCATGCCAAACTTTGTGAGGTCAATCTTATAGCAAGAAGTAAATGTACAGGAGATTGTGACAGTTGTTCCATTAAGTGCGTTAATCTGACTGGCCACCAGTACATCCATGCTCGAACAACCTGGAAAAAAAAAGAAAAAGAAATCAAACGGTTTCAAAACCATTGACACAAGGCAAATCTTTTTAAAGTTCAATTGTAGGAAAGGATTGTAATTTTTATTTTTTTTTTATGGTATGGAGGGAAGCATGAATTCACCTTATTTTGTATGTTATGAACCAACTATAACTTAAAAAAGATCTTTTACAACCTCACACCAAGAATCTACGACAGCCCCCTAAACAAAACATATTAGGGAATTTGTTGATAAAACCTTTGTGCATAGAAAACTGTATGGAGTGTAACCAAACTTTTACTTTGGGATATTTCTTTTTTTGTTAATTAGAAAGACGTTTTATTTTTTTTTACGATAACAACTATCATGTCCTTTAGATGTCAGGTAATCTTAAGTTTGTCAAGGTATTATTAATTAAAGCTATAGCCAAACATTTCCATGCCACTCAATCTACACAATATGTCCTCGGCAATCAAAGTCAAATAAGTGTTAGAATTTCATGGGTTTCCTCTGTCCTGGAAACTTTTTTTTTTCTTTCATCATAGGCTACACCCCCACCCCACACCATTCTCTCTCCCTCACCCACCTCCGACTGCATCCTCCCTCAGTACTGAAGTGTGTGTTTGTGTGTGTGTGTGTGTGTATGTGTGTGTGTGTGTGTGTAATGGAACTCTGCACCAATCTCTCCTCTGCAGTCGAGTGTTTCTGGCTCCCTTCCCACTGCTGCTGCACCACTCCACAGGCCTACATCACTGCACCACACACACACAGTAAAACACACACACACACTTGTACTTTCCACATCTTCACCTACTGAAAATATACATATATACATAGTTTACTCTCACCCTTAAAATGTTTCCTATACAGTCCAGCGAAGTGCAGAACATCACCTGCTCCATACTTCATACTCTCGCACACACACCGTGTACACACACCCTTCCTCAAGGCCTGCATTGTCAGCAGTTAGCTCACCCCCTCTAGCCTCGCTATGTCAATGTCATCCCTGCCAACTAACCTATCAGTACACACAGCTCCCGGCGATGCATTTAAGCCAACGCCTCTGTCACTGTCACTTCTGTCTCAGACCCAGCGAGGCACCGCAGACATATGTGCCTTTTCTCACAATCGGTTGTGCACAGACATATACAGCATGAGAAGCCGTTTGGAGTGGACTCCAGCTGACTCAGCAGTCCTGTGGCTATAGTGAGGAAGGGAGAGAAATGCAGAGAGTTGCTAACAGATGAAATACTGCAGTGAAGCACGGTCATGTGACTCCTTCCTCTCTTTGCCCCTCCCTCTTTCCGCTCCCCATCTCTGTCCACCTCCCCGGCATCCTTTTACACCTCTCAACAAGGCGCTCTAGTGCTTAAACTCTGTATCGCCTCACTCCTACATTTGAACCGTTCTCTTGTGAAGCAAGTTAAATGTGGCAGAAAAGTAATCTGGAAATAGCTCTGCTACTATGTATTTACTTAATAACAAGATTTGATCAATACACAAAACCCTAATTGCATCGGTTAATAGCGCCCACTCAGCCTCTTTAGATTTAAACAGTCACAACAAGCGTCAAACCCATCTGATAAAACTTATACTGAATAAATGAATTTTTGTCTGGCATGTGCAAAAATCACAATATCTAAGGTGTACTTTGGGATTTGCACCTTGGCATTCCTGCCACTGAAACATTTCCACCAGGACAAAATTCTCTAGTGTCAGTATGAAAATCTTTGCAGCTGGTTAGACCTAACCAGGTGTCTATGTGTGGCAGGGCAAGAAGCAAGTGTTTAAAGACCCCAGGAGCTTATTTAGTATGGGTCTTTTGGATTGTATCTCATATTTGTGCTTTTCTTATTCCCTTCAGAAACTTTTATTGTGGTAAGTTTTGGATTTAGGTTTACACATTCTTAGTTAATTGGGTTCAGGAAACAAACCGGCTTGATTGCTACTGCATTTAATAAATTCTATATTTCAATTGTACATGTTTAAATAAATAAATAAATAAAAATTAAATAAATGAATAAATGAATAAATAAATAAATAAATAAATAAATAAATAAATAAATAAATAAATAAATGAAAAAAACCTTGATTAGAGGTCTCCTTTGGCAATAATTTGTAAAGTCACAGGAAACTGTCACAAATGTAGTTCCAAATGTATGGAACGTCCAATTAACAAGAGGCTGAAAAGGTTAATGAATTACAAATAATAAAAAAATCTGTAAAACAGTTTAAAAAAAGAAGAGCTTCAAGCACTTTTGCCTTTGAAAAACAAGTTAATTTGCCCACAAAACAAAGACGTAGAAAGGCAAAATAATGACTCATGCTACACAGCTAACTTTTTTTTGTGTGTGTGTGTAAGCTTGCAAAAGAAAACCCAATTTCATTCAAAAAAAAATTGCAAGCAACGACTGGAGCAAGATAAGTGTCTATCCCAACAGGCAAAAGGTTAGGGAAGTGTTTTTCAAAATGGTGGCTACCAGAGGCCGATAGGGGGGCCTCAGAAAGCTGGAGGGAGTTTAAGAAAAAAACTTTGAGAAGACCTCGTTTAGGATACTAATAGGCTGCCAATTTGTTACATGGTCAAGATAAACAACCACAGTCAGATTAATCAACTAAAAAATCACTTAGTCCAATATAAACTACTTTTTTATTGTTAGATGAAACCATAGTACCTGGAATAAACCAGCATACGCTGGACAAGAACATGCATATACCACACAGAAAGGTGTGGGCAAACCAAGATAAGACACAAAGACTTTTTTTTGCTGTGGGGGTCTTTCAATCATGAAAAAAAAATCTTTCACTTATGAAAGATGGGGTTACTTAAGCCAGAAAGTTGTTCCTGCTGTAGATGCTGGTATTCATAGTTCAGCTCCACCACTGCGTTCAACTCAGTAGTCTACAGTTTTCACATGAACTGCAGGTGGTCATGATGCGCTGATTTGTTAACTGTTTGTTTAAAAGACAGGAAGAAGCAAACAAAGTTTGAGTGATTTCTCAACAGGAACTGAACCCAGTTTTGTATTCTCTGAGTGATAAATTATTCAAATGTTGAAACAAACAACAAAACAAGTGGTTATGTTGTTTTTCTTCTTCGGTTTGTGGTTTGACCCGCAGTGTTTTTTTGTCTTTGGTGCTTCCATTGTAGATATAATGCAGTGTAGACAGTCTTATTGATTGAATTTTGAGACAGCATTGGTTACACATTTTGTGCTGATGGGACTGGTGGGCCTCGACAATAGAAAGCTTGAACTTATGGAGGCTCTCAATTTCATTGTTGTGTTTTTAACGACATTCTACCCAAATCCAGACCGACTATTAATTCATTAAACATATCTTACAAGAACTTTGGCATAAACCCCAGCAAAAACCATCACTTCGACTAAAGGTTTATTTGCTGGTGTCCCAACAATATACCAAGTAAACTGTCACATGGTAATAGGAAATATAATATGCTGCCTTAATTCTTCACTCTTGCTTTAGTCATGTCTAACTGTTAGTGTTGTCTCTGGTGCACTCTTCTTTGGAGAAGGTTTTACGATGTCAGTCATAATGCAGCAGTCAATACAGCTTCCTACTTAAAAAAACTAACAAACAAGAAAATAAAATTGAGGATTTTTTGTGTGTGGGGGAAGAAATTGCATATATATTAAAAAAAAAAGATTAGCTGATTATGTCAACTTAACTCTGCTAAGGCTCAAAATCCCATAATCCTGCCAAAAAAAAAGAATAAATAAAGGAGTTTGGGCCTACATCAAATGTTATTGCAACATTATTGATCTAAATACCATTACACAGACAACAAAACAAATAAAACCACACAGAGCCACAGAAATAGACATAATTTTAGTAACCTGACCTGAACTGACCAGTGTTATAAGTAAAATTTATATATAAAAAAACATTTTTATTTTGTGTCCTCGTGTCCTCTCCATTTCTTATAAATTATTGACATCCACATCTGCCAGAGTCGGAAAGCCAGACTGTTTTAAAAGACCTTTTGTGGATGAACAGATTCTGAAATGTCAAACAGCACTCACAGGGTTCATTAATGAGTGCGCTGAAGTTGCTGACTGATACTTTTCTGTTGGCCAGCATGTTGCATTATCCCTGCCTCTCAGTATTACAGATACATTTCAGCCACATAAGGCAGAAATGAAAAACACATCATGCAGCTTCATGCGCTTTTCTCGACACAGATTAAAGCAATGATTTAAACTGTAAATTTTTGCATCAAGTTTTTTATTTATTCATAATTTCCCCCCCATATCTATGCTACTTGAGGCTTCCCTTCCTATATATGATTATATTTATTTATATGAGGGTGTCGTTTAGAAAAAAAGTTTAATTGCAATAAAAAAAACATTTAGGAAATTATCTTTAATAACCATAAAGATTTTATTTATTCATGTAAAATGTAAAGGAGCGTTGCATCAAGTAAAACTTTGGGTGTGATTATTAGATTTAGGGAGCCAAAGAGTTAGAGAAAACAGGTAAAGTTTTAGCGTACCCTTGGCCAAGAAAATAAATAAATAAGAATCTTATAAATACTCTTTTAGCCACACTACAATCAGCTTTTTAAACAAACAAAAAAAAAATCATAGATTTGCAAATGGTTATATGGTTTTATGAGAAAGTAGGTTTTTATTTGGAGAACATGATTTATGTGGTACCGTATGATGGGCTGAAGTTTCATGTGTGATATCAGGTTTGTGTTTTAATGTGTCTCAGCCTCATTAATGGACCAAAGACAATTTCCTGTTACAACCTGTGACAGACACATTTTTTGAATCTCAAAAGTTCTGGTTCAAATTCTGACAGCTTTATTTTGAATAGATAAATAAGCATTTGCACATGAAAAATCTCTTCCTCAACACTTCTCCTGTTGTAGCCATGCGCAATGCAGTACTGTCATTAAAGTATAGTTTTCTCTTAGCAGCGGCAGTTGATTCTTTCTAAACAAAGCACACTATTTACAGTGAAGCTCTTGTCAGTGCATTCAATGTCTCCTTATCTCATTGTGCTGCTGCCCTCTAGTGGTTCACTGCAGAGACTGCACCATTGCAGATACTGAATGAAGCTGAAGTGGTGGAAAACTGAAATCTTTAAGAGTGTGACACAGATACGTTAAGTCTAAGATAGGATAATAGGATCATTTAGTGTTTATTTAGTATAGATGTTTAAAAGTCAAAAGGACTAATCAACTACATTTGATGAAACAGGACATTCAAACACAGGTGGAACAAAAAAAAAACATCTATTGTTTACAGTTGCATGTCACCTACTAGGTTTGATATTTTACTACAGTGAGTGTTCGTATGTGTACCCAAATCTGGTTCATCCCAATAATTTAGCAGTTGAATAGAAACAGGGGCATGTTTGTGGGATATAAATCCAGGCTTTTCTCTTTACCAATCCAAAATCAATTGTTGTCTCAAATAATTAGAAACTGAGTTACTGCAATGATCGTTTCTACAGAAACTTGTGTCCCAAAGACCTCAGATGTGGAATCTGAACTGGGATATTTAAGCTTATGTATATTTTTCTTGTTCCCTCCACATTTGAACAATCACTCCTTGCATGATGATTCATCCCACATTTACTGCTTGGCCTGATAACCCCACCCAAGTGATTGATTTTAAGATTTTATTTCTTGCTTTTAAAGTTCTAAATTGCCCCATCATACTGATGTGATTTCAACATTTATGGTACACATTTGTAAAAATGCTCAGATCTATCAAACTGTTTTGCTTAGATCTTCCAAAATCTGCATTAAAACATAAAAAAGATTTGGTTTTTGCAGGTAGCGCTGTAGTTTACCTCTTCAGATATGAACCAACTCTGACTTATTAAAAATCTTTGCAGTGGTTTTTGTGTTTCGGTTTCTAAAGTGGAGGAAACAGCTCAATGGAAGTCAGGGGGTGTTCAGAGATGATACATAAATGAGTGATGTGTTTCTGAAGAAAAGCAGTGGTTGGATCTTTCATCTGCTTGTGGTTTGGATTTCCGCTGAAGATTTAACATACGTAGCTAAATTACTGGGTTTGGCTCTGCATTTTTGAAGAAATCAATCTCAGCGTCCCTGCGTTAGGAATTTTATATAAGTCAGCTCATCGTATTCAGAATTACTTAGGACTTTCTGAAAGCTGCCATTTCCCTGATATTGTTAGCACACACTGTTAAGGAAGCTAAGGAGGCTGATGCCGATGCACAGAGGCTCATAGAGACTGTTAGCAAACATGGACAGAATGGCTGTTTGAGTTTGTCTTCAGTCTACAAAGAATTATTATTGGACAAAAAGCTCAGAATATGGACTTAATACTATCAACAAATGGTAAGTTTTTTGGAATTAACTGCTTTATTATGTTTTTGTGTCTTATACTATTACAAGTTTTTTTTAACTTTCAGTACTTTACTAAGAAATGAAATGAAAAAAAAAAACTTTAACAGTACTTTTTCAAAATACTTAAGCACTTTCAGCACTTAAGTATTTTTGAAAGCACATACTACTTTAACTTAAGTATTACTTGACAGAGCTACTTTTTATTTCTATTAAAGATTACTCCAATAAAAGTAAAAGTAGCTTTTTGACTGAAGAACTGAAACTGACTTTGTTAACCATGGGTCAGAAGTCCCTCACAACATGGCAACAAACAAAGGCCAGATTTGGAATTTCCACTGAAGAACTAATAAATGCTCATTTGCAGACCTGTTCAAACACCACTTTTTTACGGTTTCCAGCTCAAAAACTACAGCACATAGACTCTTCAAACCAGGACTAGAATATTCTACACTAATAGAAGAATATTTAAAACTAAGTTTGAAATTTGTGAAAACTTTTTCTGATTTGTGAAACTTCAACAAATTTGTTTTTCATGAGATTGACCAGGTCAAGTGTGGTCCAGTGTCCTGAAAAATGAAGAAAAAACAAATTTGTTGAAGTTTTACAAATCAGAAAAAGCTTTCACAAATCTCAAACTTAGACTTAAATATTCTGCTATTAGTGTAGAACAATCTAGGCCAAGTTTGAAGAGTCTAAGTCGTGTAGTTCATGAGCTGGACCAGGTCTAGTGTGGTCCAGTAATTAAAAAACAATAATATGAAAACCGAACTATGTTGAAGTTTCACAAATCAGAAAAAGCTTTATTAGTGTAGAATATTAGAGTCCAGGTTTGAACAGTCTATGTGCTGTAGGTTTTGAACTAGAGCAGATTAAAAACGCTCAAAGTAGTGAAAAATAGTTGTAATCGCCCTTTAGTCATTTCCCGAATCGGAAGCTGGAATCGGAAACCAACTTCAGCTTCGTAACTTTCCCCCTGGGTTCATGTGTTTATAGAATTTTACACTCATGAGCAGAGAGTGCTAAAAGGGTTATATAACATGTATAGCCGATTTCTATTCCCATCACTAATTCCTAGGAGGGTGGTTTAATACAGCCTTCTTCAGTCCATATTTATTTGTTTGTTCTGCGTCACAATAAGCTGTAGCCTACACCACATAAACACACTTAGTGTTTAGTCAAGATGCTAAACCCAGAGAAGACCAACTGGAAGAAAAGCCAAAACAATCCCCTCCTAATGAGAGGCCTGGTCAATATATATTCCCCGACATCATCTCTTGTCACACCTCAGCTGACTCCCCCTTGTTTCTCATCTTACTCTTCCTGACATACGAACTAAGGTGTTTGAACTGATCCTATACATTTGATCCAGTAATGTGTCAGAATATTGATCCGTTCTCCTGTTCTGTGCCTTACCAGAGAGTGAGAGCAGCAGCAGCAGCGCTGCGCTCCCCAGCTGAACGCCAGACCTCCTCCTCTCCTCCTGCGCGGTCGGAGACATTTTCTCTCCTCCTCCTCAAATCTGGGATGTTCTCTACGGGGGAAAAAAATGGGTATGTTTAAAATATAGATAAAAGCAGCACGTGGGCTCTTGGTGTGTGCGGTAAAAAAATGCAATTAAAAAAATATATAAGTGGTATATATTTTTGCTTGCTTTTAGAGGCAGGACATGGCTGGCAGTGTCTGTAGCCTTAACGTGACTGGTTGATCTTATGGTTGTCGGTTTGTTGGTGATGGAGGCGGGATACAGAGCAGGAGGCAGAAGTTAAGATGTGTTCCTCCACAAAAAAGGATAGAAAACCCAATGATTTATTTATTTATTTATTTATTTATTTATTTAGTTAGTTAGTTAGTTAGTTAGTTAGTTAGTGTTTTTTGGGGGGAGGGGGGGGGGGGGTCAGTTAGCTATTAAAACTAGTGTGACAGCACACAGAAATCTTGACAAATTATGATAAACTTATTTGCAGAACTAATATATATACATGGTTTTATTCAAACAAAGCAGAAACTAAAACAAGTATCTAATGCTCTTAAAATTCCATTTTCTTCATACCCCACTTGATTTTATATGATACATATAAACACAATTAGGCTTTGCAATTATATTATAATATATATAAATCGTTTTACGGGCTTACAATCTAAATCTATTAATATTTGGAAGATGATCCTACTAAGAATCAGGCTGCCGTGCAGAGAAACAAGAAATTAAACCAAGCCCATCCCAAACCTTTCACGTTTTCCTGAAGCAGAAGGAGAGCTACATTATTACATAGCACGGCACAGCACGGTTTTAGTCAGCTCGGGTCTTTTCTCTGCCTTTTTGCCCCATCGGGATCCTCTCTAAATTATGATCAGCTGTTCGCCACTGAAACTTGTGTGTGAAACTGATGCGTCAGTAAATGTGGGTTTATTTCACAAGAAAGACAAGTAAAAAAAGGTGTTTGTAGAAGGTACATATATA
>JAUBOC010000077.1:16856502-16869331 GCA_032275365.1 Anablepsoides cearensis
CATAATCTGGACGTCCTTAAGATTGTCGGGAAGGGCAAAAATCGGCATGATTATCTTTCAGTGTGGCGCTGGCCTTACATGAACATTCTTCATTTAGTCAAAAAGTCATAAATACCTTGACATCTTGTCACATTCATTTTGCACATTTGATTTCTGTCAACACTTAAGCACTGAATGTCAGAGAATTACTTTGTTGAAATTGTTTTTGTGAGGCCTAGTGTTCTGAGTCCAGGCTTTCCCGTGCTGTAGAGCCAAGTGTGGACATTAAGCCTTTTTGCAGCCCAGGCTGGCCTGACTTTAAACCTGGGTTCAGCATGGGTTTGCATTTGCCACACGAGGGGTCACACGAGAGTAACTTTGCGTGAATCATTTGAAGAGACTATAACATTGTTTGTTTGTAGCCTGTAGCAAGCTACCAAACAAAAACAAGCTAATGATAGCTACCAGTAGCTCATCATAAGCACCATACTGCCCACTTTGAGGTGTTCTATGCTCATTGCAAACACAACCAAAACCAGGGTATAATAAGGCGTGGCATTACAATGTTAAAATGCCTATACTGTGTAGGGTAATTACTCACATACAGCTGGTTCCACTAAAGCCAGATTGGCTTAGTATGGACATCTGAAATATATCCTAACTGTGCACTCTAACATGGGGCGAATCTGTGCCCTGCATTTTGTAAAGGTGAAATTGCCCAATGTGGATATCCCAAGGAAGGCCAAATTGTATGCTAATCCTTACCCCATATTTGGAAGGTAACATAGTTTAACTTAATTCCATGATGTTCCCAACACTCTCATGCTAGTTTTGAAGCTCCTGTAAAGTAATGACAAAACACAGTTTGTCGTGATGTTAGTTTAGTTACCAGCACGACATTTTTCCCCATTTCCTTCCATTCTCTGTCTCTTTAACAGAAGAAAACAGCCTATTTGGACCATGCGTGACATCAGTATGATTACTTGCAGAGGGATCAAGATGTAACTCACTCCAGAATATCATGCACCACAGCCTGATTAACAATCTGTCTGAGACGTGTTGTGCAATAGCTGTTTTCCTCGAGCGGTTTTGGCTGCTGCCTCAGAGGACATGAAGGGGACAACGGTTGAAGTTTTAGCAGTCTGGGGAGAAAGTGCGTGTGTGTGAGTGTGTAAGACAGAGGAAGTAGTTGGAAGGACATAACATTAATTATTACTCTGACACAAAGCGATTGGTAAAACCTGTCTGTGTCTAAGTCTGAACAGACGCAAATACATCATTTTTTCCCCCTTGTCCCCTGGTCTTTTTCTCATCTTACATAGTATCTTTCTTGTTTTTTGTAGGACTGCGTCAGCCTTCATTGTTTATCTTTGTGAGCAGAGACGTAAATGACACTAAAGACTATTTGTCTCCAGATTTACCTAAGTTTAAGGAAAAGCCAATGACAAAATTCATCTTTGTGTAACAATACAGCACACATTCTGAAATAAATATGCAAAAACTATTTTCAAACTTTGAAAATTTGAATAGAATGGAGCGCATAAAAAAGGAAGACATGTTTTGCGGTAATATTGATTGTGAAAGCTGCCTTAGAATGCAGGACGAGGAGAGAAGCAGAAGAAGGCAAAAAGCAGACAAATAGAGGCAAACATAGACAGACAAGGTACAGGCAAAAAGTGAGCATGAAAGAGAATCTGTCTCCCTACACTTCCTCAGAAGTTTGAGTGATAACGAAAGCTGGGGAGATGCCGAGAAAGAGGCCAAAATTGGAAGCATTTTTTTCTCCACTTGGTTAAGAAGTACACTTATCTTTGGTTACTCTTCAGTGCCCGGATCCTCAAACTCGGAGTCTGAAGGAGACAAGGTGCATTTAATTTTTTTCTAGACAACTTGTGTTGATGATTGGGTGAAACAGATTAAACTGATCTGGGTTGTTGTTGCAGGACTAATTTTATGTCGGCATTTCTTGTTCAGTTGTCTTTGGGTTTGTGTTGTCTTTTGTTTTACTGATGCTTAAACACTTTGTTGTATTTGAAAGTTTTTTATTTATGTATTCCCAGTTCGCTCATGATTGCAAGTGTGTATCACACATGCATTAACCTGTACAAACATTTTTTATTGAGAAGTACATTCCAAAATATATAGAAAATAAAATTGAGAGATATGAAACGGAAACACAATTGAAGTAACTTTTAAAAAATACCAGTTTTTCAACTGTTCAACAGTTTAAACCAATTATAAGCAATGTTTTCTTTTTTTTAGAGAGCCAGACAAGAACTGCTACACATTAAATAGAAAGATTGACATGATATGATGTCCTCATCTATGTTTTTTAAAAATTCACAATTCAAATAGGCCATGTTTTGCTTGTATGACAGCTGAGAGCAAAGCTTTGATAATGCTGTGTTGAGGTTTGCCTAATATCTATCTATTATGGTGCTTTTATTTCTTCTTCTCTTGGCTTTGTTCCTCAAATGACCAGTTTTAAGCACTGCAAAAATGTTTTTTTTTTCAGTATGTGAAACACACTGCTTATAAAATGACACTTTTGGTAATAAATTTACTACATGAAGATTTTAAAAATACAATATTTGTTATCTCTTTTTTGTTTGGTGCAATGGAATGCAGACAACTGTATATCCCGTTTCTTTGTGTATGCATATGTTTGTCTGTGTTACCAAACTATTTCATGTATCACTGGACATATTTTAATGGTACTAACAGACCATAATCATTCAATGTACATCATTTGGTTGATTTTAAGTTGCTTTAGTTATTATTTGCAGATTTGAAGGGCCAGATGTAAGTGGTTCATGCATGGTCTACATTATGTCAATACAATTTAACCACATTATTCCATAGTAAAAATTACTACAGTTTTTTTTAAAGGACCACTGAACATATCCATAAGTCATGCTTCATTCACTGTATACAGTATATGTTCTTTTGAAATTCAAAATTCTTGAATTATTTTTTCCCAGTACATATGAAAATAAACAGCAACACAAACTGTAACATATGTAGCCTCCTAAAAGATTTTTGGAAAACCACATTTTTTACAAGTAAGGGTATATTCACACCCTGACACATTTGGTCTGACCGGAGTTTGTTTTCCCTGTTGGTCTGAACCTTTTATGCAGGTGTGAATAAAGTCATACAAACCCTGGTGTGGATAAAACAACCAGATCAAGACCCATTTTTGAGGTGGTCTTGGTCCACTTCCAAACAAACTCTGGTACACTTCGCTTCTAGTGTGAATACAGACTGGCCTCGAACCGAACCAATTACAGGAAACATGCGCCTTTTTGGACTTCATGAGCCACCATTGCTAAGCAACATTAGCCCTTCAGTGTTGCTAACGCTAACACTACGCTGCAAACAATGAGCCGTTGTAGGTCAGGGAACGCAGAGCATCTTGTCTCCTGTAGGTTGTGGGCCGCACTTGACAACATTGTTTCAAAATTGCAAGTATATTATTGCAAAACCGCCACTGAATGAGTTGCCCTTGAAATTCTTAAAGGGATCCCTGATTAGTTGTAACATTAGACTTTATTTGATAAATATATATATATTAACTGTAAAATAAAGACTGTAAAAATAATGTAGACTGTTTAGTTTTTATAATTTTTAAACTAAAAGTTTAAAAATATATTACACGGGCGGGGCCATTTTATTTACAGGCAAAGCATTCTGGGTAAATGGTGACATCAACTAGGTCCTCGGTGCGAGGCTTCTAGCAGCTATATCCACCCTGAAGGTTAATCTTGGATAATATCTGATGATTGACTCTTAAATGAAACCAGAGAGAGTTGACAGAGAGAAGGTAGAAACCCATCACCACTATATGTATTAGCTCAGCGCTACACATTCTCCTCTCGTCACTGAGGTCCTCCATCTACATGGCAGAGAGGGGAACACAAAAATGACTCAGCCTGCAACTGAAAATATTATTGGAGGACCTCAGTTTAGCTTGCTTGTCAGGCTAGTGCTGAGCTAATACATATAAAGCAATATAGCTTTGACGCTATTAAGCATTAAGCAGCTCTGTTGTCTTCCATCCATATTTTCAGTTGCAGGTTGAGTCAATTTTACCTTCTCCTCTCTGTCAACGCTCTCTGGTTTCATTTAAAAGAGACAATCGTCAGATATTGTCCAAGATTAACCTTCAGGGTAGATATAGCTGCTAGCAGCCTCACACTGAGGACCTAGTTGATGTCATCATTTACCCAGAATGCTATGCATGTAAATAAAATGGCTCCGTCCGTGTTAAAATATATTTAAAAAAATTATAAAAACCGAACATCCTACAGTACTTTTACAGTCATTATTTTACAGTTAAAATACATGTTTATCAAATAAAGTCTAATGTCACAACTAATCAGGGATCCCTTTAATAGTCAGCTGTATTATCAACACCATCATTATTTCCGGGTCTGTGCTCTGTCCTGCCACCCTCATTTCTGTCCAATGGGAGCAATGGCCGTCACATTATAAATTATAGTTCACTTGCAAATAGCACAATGTGAATGTAAACCACACCAAAGACAAAAAAATTAGATTTGCTATTTGGTCCAGACCAAACAAGAGTACCAAAGGACTTTCCTGGTGTGAATACACCCTTTTAGACTTGAACTAGTTTTCTGACCTCACAAACAAAGAAAAACACACTATATTCAAATCTTATATAAAAGCTAAGCTCATACTTCACATTCAACTTCAGTCTTTTGTATGTGTGGTGTCATGAACATATGCTTTGCAATCTTCTGGTATAACCTCAAACAGTGGGAGGCAAGGTTTTGGACAGAAGTCTGAAGATACTCACACCCACAAGCTTAGTCATCATTGGTTATGTAAAACCAAACATGTAGTCCAAGAATAAAAACAATGGCAAACTTGGCATACAGTCTTTAGATCAACAAACCATAAGTTATGCTTAACTCTCATGATTCAGTGGTGTGAATAACCAAGGCCACCACTGCTTTAATTGGAAATCTTTTAGGCAACACTTGGCAGCATGAACAGAGCAAACAGATTCATTATGAAATATTGTCTCAGATTTCCCTTGTAACCAAGTTGAAAAGGGATATTAGCTGATGTAAATGCCCACTGTCCAATGGGCACTGTCTGCGCAGCCAGTCAGTGCTTTCAAAAGATGGAGACTGAATGAGCAGCAACCTGCCAAGAAAAATGTGGAAAGCACATTGTTATCTTTTGAGAGCTCATTTTGCTTAAATGCTTCAGTTAGTTTAATGTTTTTTTTTAGGCTTCAATCCTTAATAGGAGCATGTATTGACTACAATTCATTTCTGACCCATGCCCTTACCACTTCACCTACCCACACACAGTACACACTTAACCCACCCTTAATTCATACCTTAGTCCTAAACCTAAACTCGTCACACATAAATTATGTCCTACCTTATTAGAAGTGGTCTTTGGTTCCCAAAAAGGCTTCTGGTCCTAATATGTTTATTCTGAAAAAAGTCAGAAACTGATCATTTACTGGGATTTGTGTAGATAGTTTCTATTTTTCAAAACAGAAATCAGAAGATTCAAATTTAAAATGCCATATCAAATATCTAACAAAATCATGTAAAGTAAATAAGTATTGCTGAAGTGCTTAGATGCAACTTCAAAAGTTGTATATGTCTGTGTATGCCATCAAGGAAAACTGTTTGACTGAACCAAGCCTCATTTATCATCATGAAACTATCCTTGAATTTCAAATTTGTCTGGATTATAATGGGAAGTTGTCTGCTGTTTCAGGAATACAAAAATGCATTGTGAAGGACACAGGAAAATTAAAAAAAAAGGTTTAATCGTGTTTAAAAACTTTCCACAAGTCCTCTTTATTGTGAATAACTCACTCAACATACACAAACACATTCATTCAGATTAATTACTACACATTGAAATTGCATTCAGTATATTATAAAACGCCAATTGTGACAATCTATGTCTTTTGTTCTGTCTCCCTCTTTTGTTCTCATTATCATCATTTCCTCAGACAGCTCCGTCCTCTCCACTTCTCTCACTTGTCTGTAATTAGTATCTGCTCCCAGCACAGGTGTTACCCATTTCCTCTCTCCCTCAGTTTGTATATAACTGGTCTCCACTTCCTCATCCGTTCATTGTTTGGTTTACCCTGGCTCTCTGTCCGTGTTGCAGTGTTTGTTATTTATGGTTCTGCCTGGCAGAACGTTGACCCTTTTCTTTAATAAAGATTTCTTTTATTTTTGATTCTTCATGTCTGCCTGCATCTTGGGTTCAGTCTCGCCACATACGCCTTACACCAATGAATGCTAAAAATGTTGGCTGTCCAAGAAAGCCAACACTGAAACTTTCCTTTGTTGCAGTTCCTGATCCAGAGCATGCACATTAGTGAAAGCGGAAAGGAATGACTCTCCTTTAGTAAGAAGAAACTTTTATGGGATGAATCAGATTGTATTGAGACAGGTTTTCCTGATCACGTTTCTTTAATTTCCATTATCTAATTGTTATCTTTTTTACTGAAAAAAAAAAAAAAAACATAAACACAACCGCATTACATGCTGCACATAGGGTTAGGGCTCAATTAAAAAAAATCAAATTCATTCTAATCAATTTTAATTACAACTCAGTTCAACACATTTAGGCAAACTAGAACTGATCAAAGTTGGACTCTGTATGAAAATAAAAAGAAATATATTCACAATAAACTACAAATAAACAAGTTATATCTGCCATTTGTAATTATAAAGCACCTAACTATACGTAACCACTAAAACTAAGTTTTTACTGGTCATCTTTTATTATATATATTGGAGTCTTAGTCATGTAGAAACACATGCAGAGTTTTTACAAGAGAGTAATACAGTGGGCAGTAACAAAAAAGGAGGCAATTAAATAAAATAAAAAAAATCCCAATACACCCAGAATGTGGGAGAGGGACTGACGGAAAAATGGAAAATCTTTGCAAAGAAAAAAATAATAAATAAAAGTTGTATTTGTTTGTGTGTCGCTAGTGTGTATTTGTTAAAGCAAATGAATGTTATCTCAGCATTTTCTTTAGCATAGACCACTGAGCTAGAAAAGCAGCGGTTGTATTTCACCTAATATGTTAAAAGGAAATCTCAATTACCCGCACTGGTGGGCTTAATATGAATGGAGAATTTATGCAAACATTTTAATGCACTAATACCAACACTGTTGCTGCTCTGTTCCCAAAGCTTTAGTGCATGTGTTTGCACGTGTCTTTCTTGCATCAAGGTCAAAATGTGATGGGATTCTGCGAGTGTGTGCTGGTGGTGGTGGTGGTGGGGTGGTAATGGATCTTGTTTCTCTTGAAATGATGTGCAGCTGAGCAGACCATAGAATATTCTATGAAGCAGAGTCAATGTCACATCAAATAGAAAGACAGCCATATTTTGGTGATAAATAGAGAAAGCAGGAGCCAAAAATTGTACGTCCAAAAGCGATAGAAAAGAAGAAACGAAGAAAAGAGGCAACCCCACGCGCCAATTCTCTTCATATAATTTCTTTGTAGAACAAAAGGAAAACTGGGGTAAAAGTTTCTGTGAAGTGTGTCTCTGATAGATGGGCAATCTAAAAAGAAATGGGTGGAAACACAGCACAGCTGGAGACATCCTGTGTATGGTGACCTGCTTAAATCTACTTTTAAGACATGGAGATGGCTCTTGTCCTATTTTTGGCACGATCACAAACGGTTTGGTCAAAAGATGGCACTAGCACCACACCTGGCTTTTATTTTGTTAAACCGTGGGCGGAAGGAAGAGCGGAACACCAAGCGATGTAATAAACTCACTCGCAGAACACATTGAGATAAATATGTGAAGGGGCAAAAGATGAAAAACTTTTTGAGAAATACAGCGAGAAACAGAAAAGGAAAGCTGTGTGTTGTTGCGTAAGAGCCTGATCTAGCTGGGAGTATGATTTATTTAGCACAGCAGATTGAGCCTAAACCTGGGCCTGCTTCTCAAGCAGGAACTAATCACTGACTGCCAGTGGGTAAAAGAGTGATCATTTTACACTACCGCTCCCTCTGGACTCAACCTAAAAATGTGATGTGACTCAACCTCCTTACTTACAATATCGCCAACGCGGCGGTGCAAGGAAGCACATCCCTTCTGAGCACACGTGCTGTCACAGTCACTTAGTATGCTATTGTTGGAGGACAGCTAGAGGAGGTGGTGAAGGTACTCATTTTGACAGATGGAGTCCCTGATTGCTTTCACTTAACATATTGAATAGACGGACAACTTCTAGAATACCAAAAGCTTGAAAATGTAGCCAAGTGATGAATTACATTTTACTACCAAACACGTACTCTCAGTCATTGTGGTTTGTTCTACCCCATCCAAAGAAAAAAAAACAATTTCCTCTTTTATTATACTTCTTTTTAAAGTAGTTTTCTTTATTTTCCCTTAATATTTTTCTTTTATCCATCCTTATATTTAGCAAATTTCTCAACCACAATAGTGGCTGAGAAGTTTGTTTAGATTATGTTTTTACTTTGCTACACACACACATCATAACCAACAGTTGATAATGTATCATTTTGGATCATGCAAGCCAACCTGTGGCATTTTTTGACACCTCATTTATCCTCCATTGTAGCGCTTCATAAAAACATGGTCAGAAGAAAAAAACAAAGACTGGGCTTCCACATTTGCATAAGAATCAAGGTTTAACCTTGGATTATCCAGTAAAATGAGGCTCTGTTTTAAGGTTGAAGTTTTGTTCTGTGTATGAAAAAACTAAACAAAAACAAACAAAAAAACTGTTATTTTGTGCATGAGGTTTTAACATGCTTTTTTATGCACAAAAAGTGATCAATCACTGAAGACATCAAATTTTAATGAGGACCTTTACATGTATGTTGCTCTCTCAGTTTTGTGTTTGCTGGAATTTTTAATTGAATCTAATAACTCGTATCACTCAAATAAAAAAAAAATATCAGGAAACTTTGAGTGTTAAATCTGAATGGAGAACAGACCAAACAAAAGAGATGCTCTTCAAACCTTCTCCTTCAGCTCTCTCATGCTCCAATTCCCAGTGTAACTCCTTCTTTGGACAGAGTAGTAGAGGAAGTCATTGTTCAGGAAAACACATTTAGAATGAAAACTCAGAAATGCAAAAACAAACAAAAAAAAACAGTCTGCATATGGCGTCCTTGGTAAACAGCTGTTGCTGCCATAGCTGACTGCAGAGAGTTTTAAAGTCATTAGCCTGATCAAATGGTGTTTTCATGATGTGTTAGGGCGACTAGATTGGAAAGCTTGTATCATTATCGCCTATTATAAATGTACGGGCAACGTTTTTGTCTGCGACTGTAAATGTGTTTGTCTGTGTTTGTCTGTTGTGACTCTTAAAACATAATCATTGGATGCATGTCTACAACCTAATAGATCTTGGAGTCAACCAATTCAAGATGACCACCACAGCTAATTGACTTATAGTAACACAAAATGGACTATAACACCATTACATTTATAAGCAATGAGCTCAACTTTGATGTAGTATGAGCTAGGATTCATTCTCAACACATACTCAATGCTAATACATCACAAAAGATCTCATAATATCAGATGACATCAGTTAAACCTAATATTATAAGCCAGCTAGAAACTCTGGCATGAAAAGGGGCAAGCATGCCTTCCTTTAGGAGATGCTAAGGCCTTTATTTATGCATACGTTTGTAGCCTAAATATATATTTTCTTACTTTATACGGAATGGCAGTAATAAACTATGTCATAAAACCTAAAGTGTGTGTTTATTTATTTATTTAATTTTTTTACTTCACATCTATGTAATTTTGTTTAAGTAGAGTCATAAAAACACAATCAGGCTGCAGCTGTATTGTAAATAAGTAATTAAATAAATAACACTTGTGTACACAGACAGAAAATATGCAACTGCATCAAATAAAAAAAGGAGTTTAGTTGATGTGGATTTTACTAGTGGATAACTATGACGATAGAACTTCCATTAAAAAAAAAGAAAATAATAGTAATAAAATGAAATAAATAAATAAACTGACATATCAACATTTTTAAGGATATCTAGAGTTTTCCTCATGTAACATATTTCAACAAATACATTGCAATATAATGTCCAACTTTTTTATAAGCAGACTTTCAACAATGATGTCACTGATGGTAGAAACCCGAGAGAGGGGCTTCCTAAGACTGCAGCTTATTGCTCCTAAATCCGTGCATTGCACCATACTGTTGCACAGCCCACTGTTTTCCCATGAAAACATCAAGACCCATTTGTGTCGTTCCGTCTGGATCCTTCACAACTCTGTGTAGTTCTTTCTTTAAGCCTGTCAGAGCCACTCAGTCGTTGCACGTCATCTTCCCACATTCCAAGGCTCTTTTCTTGAACTTCTTATCTGCCTTTTATTTGGCATTTCTAGTTATTATGGACCATACAAAAACCTGCAATGACACTTTCCCCAGTTGTTTTTTTTTGGTTCTATTTTTGCAAATAACAATCTCACATTCATAAGTTCTACAATAGGACAAATTCATTGAGTAGCAATTTCAAAATTTCAGGGCTCTGGCCTCCAGGGGTCATTGATTAGTTTCCTTTCAGGATCAACATGTTCAGAGGACAGTGTGGTCTAAAGGTAGGATGAGGAACCCAAATTAAACCATTTGTGTCTGTGATCATAATAATGACAATTTAATGAATGTGATAATGATAACCTAATTTGATGAAACATTTGTTTGTGCCTCAGGAACACAATTTATTTTTCCATCCATCCACCCATCCCATCCCATTTTTCTTGTGCAATAGTCAAGCATTTTGTTAGCTGTTCCTAACATTTTCATTTTGTCCCTGGTTTATTTCATCACATAACTTATTCTATCTCAAAGTACTCCAACTTGACGTTTTCTTCATCTGGTTCACCTCTCTGCATTTACAGCCAATTGGTCCTTGTCTCTGTGGCTTGATTTATTTTCCGATACTTGATGAATCCTCCTTTTTTTCAACCATTGTAAAAATAAACCCACCTGATTTATCTCGCCTGTATATTTCACTCTTGCTCTGAAGTTTTACAGATGTTTTTAGGAACGTTGCTACTTTTCAGTCTCCCTGCTTCACTTGTAATTGTGTCAGTACTTGTATGCAAAGTAAATTTTTCTTTAATAAAAATATATTTTAACTTACTGTGTCTAGAAATTATAACCCCACTATTCTATACAGGTGTTTCAACACTTGCTATAACAAGTATTGGCTATGGAAATGCCACATCTTTTGATAGCCTTGTATTATTCCCTTCTCCTTGTGTTTCATTTACCTTTCTGTTCTCCTCTTAAATATAATAATACTCTGCCCTCTTCTTACCTGAGTAATAAACCCAGCAAAAATCATCTTTCTTTTTTCTGCTCTTCCTTTTTTAATAATTGTCCTTTTTTACTCCTCAGTGTCAGCTTTTTTTCCATTTCTTGCAAGACTTTTCTTAACCTTGTTACATTTTTCTTCATTATTCATCTTTCCTCCCTTTGTCATTCAATAGGATATCAGAAGAAAAAACTTTGTTTCTGTGCCTGACATGCCACCCAGATTTTTACTTTTGTTCATTCCCAAGTTTTTATCAGATATTTAATAACACTACAGTGACCTGGAGGCAAAAGATTTATTCTGAAATGTAGGTCAATGCTAGAATAAACCTTACAGAATTCTAAAATGTTTTCAGACTTTAAAATGCTTATATGTTTGGAATGAAATAGGAAATTAAAATCAGTCAATCAGTTTTCATGCTCCATATGTTTTTTTTTTCATATGTTTTTAATCATCTGACATGGAAACTAAAGATGATAACAAAGTGCCAAAAACTTAAAGTGCTGTAAAGAGCTTTGGGGTCCCCTTGGGGCTTGATAAAGCACTGTATAAGTTGAGTCCAATTACCCTTTACCATTTATTTTATGCTTCAGAGCATGTAGGACATTAAAAAACAAACAAAAAAAATAGATTAAATAAACATGTCCCAACCAGCTCTACTGCCAGAAATACAGTAAGTTCTCCACCTCTCCCCGTCCTCTTGTACCTGGTCCTCTGTGCTGCAGGTGCTGTTTTCTCAGCCCTACATTCCGACTGTCCCTGCGGTCAACAGCTGAGGTGTTTGCATGAGTAGAGGCGGCTCACTATGTAACATACAAGTAACATTTATCGTATATTTAAATTAGTGAATTGAAAAACAGAGCAAAACATGCAGCTCTGCATTTTAGTGAGGTCCCAGGTTCCAGCTTGTTGCTGTGCAAAAAATGAAGCAAAGCCTGAAAACAGAGCCGTGGCAAATGTTACTAAAAAAACAAAACGAAAAACAGCAGAGTTCAGAATTCCTTAGACTTTTAATAAAATCTTTTCTTTGTTGATAATGTCGGTGCAGTGGTCACCACATGCTTGAATCCCCAACTGCTGTACATCTACATAATCAACAGGAGATTTACTTTTATCAAGGCTTGGGTTTGCTTAGAGCTTATTTCTAGGTAGTATTCTGGGTTGATAAATAATTTCTCAGTAGGATTTCTTGCTTTAATAGTTAAAAAGGACACAGAGAACAGAAAAAAAAGGTTGTATCAAAATCCCCAACGGTATTTTGTTCGGGAGATAAAACATCCAGGAGACTGCTGTTTGTAAACATTTTCTGACCTCCCTCAGTTCAAATCTTTCCACCCTCATATCCAATTGTCTTTATGGGGATAGTGATCAATGTACTGCTCTAGTAGATTGTAACAAGGTTAGGCCCTCTCAATGTATATGTGTGTGTAGGTGTGTAATAAACTCAGCTGGTGATTTTGGGGGGGGGGGGGGGTGGATTTATTTGTGGGGGGGATGAAC
>JAUBOC010000077.1:17131546-17144423 GCA_032275365.1 Anablepsoides cearensis
TTATAGATGAATTAATAACCTATCTATAAACCATTTATAAGCCATTTATAAAGGGAGCCTTATTGTAAAGTGGTACCGGAAAATGATTTGCTTATGATATGTTGTTTTAGTACCATTATAGTAAAATGGCAACAGTGTTTTGGGAATTTGTGAGTGTTTGTCTGAGGTGTTAGCATTAAAACCTGATGAACAACTGGATGGATTTTAATGAAATTCTCCAATAATGGTTGTCTAAGTTAATTTGAATTAGCTAATAAAAGGGTCACAACTCAGTCATTCTTACATATAGTGAGCTGAAATTTTATGTGCTAGTAGGTGAAGGTCATTCACATCTCATAAGTGTTACATCTCACACGACATCTTTACATAAACTTTAGACACTAACTTTTTAGATCAAGACTGACGGCACACTGAGGGGGGCGTTTTGTGCCTTGTGTTTACCGTTTGGTTTATTTTTGGTCATTGTGTCTCTGGTTTTCCTTTTATATATTACTGGTCTAGTCCTGCTGTTTTGTGTGTTTTATAGCTAACTTCCTTGTTTGTTTTGATGTTCCCTGTGTTGGGTTTTGTCTGCATGGCTGTATCTCAATTCAGGGGATGCAACATAGGGTGCATTTGTCGGCTGCTTACATCCATGCAGCACCATAGGCTGATGCAGCCCACAAAACCCCAAAAACATAGTCTGCTTCTATATATTCTGGTTACAATATCCCAGAATTCATTGCTCCGTCAACAAACTGAGTTTTTTTTAATTAATAATTTATTTATTTATTTATTTTAAAGCAGTTAGTTTTTTACATTGAAGTTTTTGAAATTTATCAAGGACTAAATAATACATTTTTAAATAAGTTTAGCAATTTAGCTGATGATTTATTTATTTATTTATTTATTTATTTATTTATTTATTTATTTATTTAATTAATGCTGCAATGAGATTTTTATGAAAATGCAGGTACAAGTGCTAATACTGGTGCTAACCCCAAATTATTATGCTTTTTAATGTTTTTTCCTATATTACAGTATTTTGTGAAGTCATGCTGAAGGCATTTGATTTAACACGTAACACCCTAGTAACAGGGCAGCGAGGGGTCACGCAAACATACGTTTTCATTTCATTTCACAGATGTTCATGCAGCCAACTTCATCTAACATAAACCTGGCAGTCTCATATATTAACAATGATTTAATTTTAATGACACTCTCGGAATATAATATTTAGATGTTTAATCTCTGGACTAATTCAAGATGGAAGCCACAGGAAATCAACTTTACCATATACAACCAATTCTTGTGAATTTGTCAAATTCCCACTTACAGTAATTGAGCTAAAGTTTCTTGTGGCAATAACTGATAGTCACACTCAGTACATATGTGCTAATACATTTTGTGAAACCTTGCAAAAAACACAAGATTATGTGAATTTTAAACTTTGACCAAAATGGAACACAAAACATTTCTCATTATAAAACGATCTAAGACTTAGGGGTCATTTACATAGAGTTGGTTTTGTGAAACCGCAACATTTTGGTTGCAATCCAGACGCTTGTTTACACATCACCGGCGACTAGAGTCTCTGACACCGGCACAGGCGATTACAGCAAAAGTTTCTCCTGAACTAACAATGATTGCAATAAACTGCCAACAGCAAAGGTTATTTTGTGTTTTTTTGCAGCATGTTGGAGCAAAACTGAAAAAACATCCTAGGTCCAAAGGAATATTAGTTTATTTACTAGGTTCTGATGTAACTGTAACTATGCAGACACTGAGCAGTGTAAGGGTGAGACTGGCATCAGGTTTGCAAAATAAAAACAAGAAATTGTTTTTGGCCCTTCAACAACAATACACACACCTTACCTTAAAACACTCTCACTCACTCAGCATATATGACAGTTTGAGTCAAAATACAATCATTTTAAGGGACAGTGTAACAGTTTACCAGATGTCCCATCTGACAACCTGCCTGGTACATTACTACAGCAGTTACATGTGAATGGGTGATATTTTTTTTTTTATTTGCCCTAATTGAAAAAAATAAATAAATAAAAACATAATTTCCAGAGAGTTTTCATGTACACAGTGCCTAAACTCTGGCATGAAAGGCAATATGTATTTCTTCAGGGAATCTGTCTTTTTCTCTCTCTTTCTCTCTCTTTTTCTGATGTCCTAAAATGTTTTGCTTGCAGTGTACTCAGTGTAATCCTATACTTTTACTTCCTTTTGTATGTGAAGTTTCTAGAGTTAATGTGAGCCATTCACCTTGCGTTCACCTTCAGCAGTCATCACTCTTCCTGTGCATAATAAAAGGACATTGGACATCCATCATGCCTATGTGTTCTCCTGCAACAGGGACTAAGATACTGCAACCATCAACACTTCTATGAGTATTTTGTCAAGTTGGAGAGCTTAAGCAGAGCCTGGTTTAGTAAATCAGTAGGTCATTGAGCACAGAGTGGGTCATGATTCACCAAAACTCAGGCAATGCATCAAAAATCTTAGAGTAGTTGGAGCACATTTTGCAGTATGTTAGAACTAACCTCAGGCTTACACGGGAGCGTCTCACAGATAAGTGACTTAATTTAGTTTGAAAGTTTGATGGAAAGGTAAACATTTTCAGCATTTTTTTGTAATAAAAGGTGCAATTACTGCACTGTCAATTCAGCACTAACCTGCTAAAATACGATTTTTGATGCCCTGTGCTTAAAGCAATAATTTAAATCAGTTCTGTTGAAAAGCAAAATCAAACACTATTTTCATGCTGTTCATTTGTGCATTTCATAAAGCAATCTAGATATTTCAGGTCAATCTGACATCTACCTTAATACCAGGGTACAGAACAATAACTTATGACATGATAATCACAGTGTTTTCCTCCTTTCAGTGGTTTAAGTACTCTGTAGCAACTAGTTACAATTTGTAATAAAAAGAACAACAGAAATATAAATAACATGTTTTGCAACACACAACCTTTACAGAAATAATTTAAATTGACAGAAAATGTGGTTTAACTTAAAATATAAATAAATTAAATGAGTCCTTTGGTTAAAGAGTAGACAACAAGTCATTTGAAGGATGTCAGTAACTTAATGAGAGCAATTATACAAAGACATAGGTACCGTTTGCAGCTTTGTTAAAAAGCAAAACATGTAATGTGTCATTAACTCTTTAGTGCAGTGTGTGAATTAATTTGTGTAAAGGAATCAACAAAACACAAAAAAGTCAATGAAAGATAAGTTGCATTTCCCTTTTTTCATTACAACGTAACCTCTGAGTCAGTTGAAAGCTATATGTGCATAAACAAATCTGTGCTTTATATTATTATTGTTAAATAGGTGCTAAATGTTGCCTTTGAAATGTGTGTTGCATTAAAAAGAGATTAACCTACTTCACGTTTAACCTGTTTAGTAATCAAACATAGCTCTTTATATCACTTCTTGGCATTGAAATTCAATTGTTCAAATTCATTACTCATAATTCCTTTGATAACTATATACCAGCATCTTTAAAACATGTTTCTGATTCTGAATGATTTGTATTCAGGTAATACATCAATTGATAAACACACGCCAAAGTTATTTATTTCGTTTTTACCATTTAACTTTCGCAGAAACAAAAATAAGTCTTTATTTCACATTTCAGTGTTCCTCTAATTACAGATATTGACTGTAGGGTGTGTTGTATTCCAAAAACAATGCTGCTGGCAACAGAGGATCAGATGTACAACTTTCAAATGTATTTATGTTTCTGCTGTTTTAAAGCAGAGCTGCTCAATGAAACAGTTGGATATCATTGTTCCCCTTGGAGCAAGAAGGTCCTGAATTCAACACTCGATTGGAGACTTTCTATGTGGTGTTTTGTGATGGATTTTCTGAGCTGTTCAAGATGAGTATTGTCTTTTGAGGTCATTTAATTACATGCTATATCAGGTCGCAAGTTCAAAAAAGTACAAACAAATCAAGAAAAGGTCTGTTACACTTTTTGAAAACCCAATTCAAGATGGCTGCTACAAATAAGCAAACATAAAAATGAAAATAGCTTAGACAATCTTAAGCAAAAAATCTGGTGAGGTAGAAGTCAAGAGTCATCCACAATATGGAATCATGCAGGTTTAGATGGATGGATGGATGGATGGATGGATGGATGGATGGATGGATGGATAGAAATCCAAAGCACATATAAATGTAATAACACTTAATGTTTGTGCAAAAACATTCTTACACAGAATCAATATTTTTAAAAACATTGTATGCCCCTGGATGGGATCTTTGAGGACACAAGGTTAGAAACTACCAGTTTATTTAATCTGTCAATTTTATTTGCTTTTTTTCTGTCCTTGTGTCTGTTTAGGTTATTTGACCTTAAACATTACGGAGAAAACACTACAAGTCAGACAGTAATTGTAAAAGGTTTGTAAAGTGCTGTGGCTCAAATCCTCATATTACTTTCATTGTTTTCACACATTGGGATTTTTAGTCTTTTGTACAAGAACTGGAACACTTCTAAAATTAGAAAAGCAATTATCAGCTCTCATGAGTGTAGAAAGTATATCATCATATGTACAGGGAGCTAAATGTTACAATGCATTTCTCTGCTAAATTCACAAAGGTCTTTCACATGATAATTTAGAAATATAACTTCACTATGAACTGTATGTCCCTGGGACTGTGTGAAGCACCCAACCCAGACAAGTCCCATATGGAAATTTTAGTTTGTATGGAATGAAGCAATATAATATAATTGATGGGAAAAAAGTGCTTAGATGGATTTTTATAACTAAGTTTCCATAATATACATTTTCTTCATAATATCTTGAGATCTGACCAGCCATCTAACCTATAGGTTCCATGGAAATGCTGATTTCCAGGGTGTTTTAATCAGACTTCTGGCATGACTACACTGGAATATGTTGTACTGCAGTTCCGAGGTCAGGCCACATCAAACTAATGGGACAGCTCAGATCCAGTGTCCACATAGAAGTTTCTAACTAAATCAGAAAAAGGTGGAAAACACATTTTTTTTCCACAACATAGAATAAAGAAAGATTTTTCTTTTAATTATCTGCACATACTTTCCATTATTTAACCTTTCATAGATCGAAACATGCTTCTTTATCCTTTATTACTTTTAGAATTTTGTTATTTTAAAAGGTTTGATTTTATTACTAAATTGACATTAAAAGAACAATAGACTGTGATCTACCCAGTTCCTACAAGTATATTGTCCTTTTGATTATTCTTCAGCATACTGGTTTTGACTTCTTGCAGTATGCCCCTTCTAACTTTTAGCTACTATTGTGCTTATTTTGTTTAATGTTTTTGCAAATTAAGTTCTTAGCTATAGTTTTGCTAAAAATAGCATTTAGTTCAATTTTTATTTTAATATTTTGCTTTCAGTAACAGTATTTTACACATTTCTGGAACAATTTTAATAAGATTATCTTTTAGCAAAACATTTGCTAATTTTAGTCTTTACTTACAGTTGTGCTAATTCCCAATGCTAACTACTGTTTACTGATTTTAGCTTCTGTTGTGTTCGTTTCAACATTGTTCAACAACTTCAACAAAGTTGCTCAGTATTCGCATTACATTTACACAGACATTGCAATTTCTCCAATTGCAAATTGGTATTTTTCAGTATTTTCAGACAAGATGGTTATTAAACCTTAAAAGCACAGCTTGATTGAAGTAAAAATGAAATAACTTTGACTTAAAAATTCACAGCTAACCATAAATAAAAACATCACTGCAACAGATTGCTTTGTCTGGAAAAAAGTGGAGTTATTTAGATCAGTAAATGTAACTGTGTATATTTGGCCTTAAAACAACAGTTGACCTAAATAATACCACCTTATGTTTGCCACAGTTATTTATTTATATATTTATGTATTTTTCACCATCCACACATTAATGATTTTTTCCCCCACCTATTCAGTTACTGCTCTCAGACCAAATATACTCTTTGAACAGCCAGCTCAGTGAAGAGCAAATCCAATCTTTTTGATACAAAAGATTAGTCCTCTGGCTTCCGTTGGCTCAAGAACTAGGGGCATTCTAACAAAAGGGAGGCAGAGCAACCAAAGCATCAGTGGCACCAGCTGGATGATGCACATGATAGCCTTTTTAGCTTTATAGTGTCCTTTGAGCAGATGGTGGAACAGGCTGTTGATAGCAAAAGGCCAAGAGATAGTTTCAAAGGTTTTTAGCTTCTGTCATCCACCTGATCATGAATCATTTTGAATATCATGAGGTGATGTTGAGCTGCTGGCTTCTAATGAAGCAAACTGTAAAAAAAAAAGCCTGTGCATATGCCGAATGTATAGCCCCAACCTCTGCCAAATATAATCATAAATAATAAGAAAAGAAAAAAATGGATCCATGATGATGACTCTAGACAAGAAAAACAAATATACAGTATATTGAACTCATTTCTATACAAAAATGTAAATAAAATCAAAATAAAACAGATTGTAGCTACAGTATTATAGGATATATGTATGCGATGTCTTTGAAAAGACTGAGTACCTTACATGTTGCAAAAAGCTTTTTAAACAACCTTAGAAGAAAGAAAATGTTCCATTTCTAACCAGAACAGCTAGTGTCTATGTGGGGTGAAAAAGTGGTTTGCTGCCATTGTCTTAAAAAATATTCTATCTCAAAAATATTAGGTTTATTCAAAACTTATTTTGTCAGCCTTTAATTTACTGCCATATTTACTTAATACATTCAGGATTTTTCTTTTAAATTGTCCCAGGCTGCACCATGAGTGCTGCAGCTATTGCTGCTACTGCCAGTATTTATATAAATAATCATCAAATTTCATGTAAATGATTGTCATGCAAATTATTGAGATTGTAAAATGGTATTCACATGAACTGATGTTTTGAGTTTTTCAGTAAGATATCACCAGTGTTTCATACAAGTACTTTCAACTATTCTCTGTTTTGCCTTAACTGGAAGATGCCTAATTGTAAAAAATGTTCAAAATAGAAAGACAAAAAATTCTAAATGTTAAATCTTGTTAGGAACGTTTAGGAACTTCTTCCTTATTGTATTACTTACTGTACTTTTTTTTCCTCACACAACAGCTGAATTGGAATACTTCATCATTGCGGTGGTTGGTATTTTATGCTTACAAGGTTAAAATGTAAATTTTTTTCTTGCTCAGTATGTGTGTTCGTGCGTACATTTTAAGCTTCTTTTTTTTCCTTACCCCATCCTTACTAGACCTCTCTTCACCCTTCTCTTCTACCTTTTGCTGTTGTAATTTAGCCC
The DNA here is from genome assembly GCA_032275365.1 of Anablepsoides cearensis. Taxonomy (NCBI): domain Eukaryota; kingdom Metazoa; phylum Chordata; class Actinopteri; order Cyprinodontiformes; family Rivulidae; genus Anablepsoides; species Anablepsoides cearensis. The sequence continues at coordinate 17,138,815 of JAUBOC010000077.1, forward strand.
CCCCAAAAAACATGTTGAGGCAGCATCTCATGTTCCTCTGTGTCTATCTCTAGTTCTCCAGGGAGAGTAGTGTGTGAGAACTAGGTCTCTAAGCAGACGTGGATATTTTTGCTCCGACAGTTTGAGGCTGCAGCAATCGGGGAGAGATTGTGGGATGAGACGGAGGGCTTCTAGGTGCTTTTGCATTCATGTGTGTGTCAAAGGCACAGAGAGAACGTGTGGCCACACCGCGGGGGTTTTGGAGGAGACACCATCTGCCCACGGGCTTACCAAGGCTGCTAGAAGACAAACAAAACATGCGTGCATGAAATGGCTCCGCAGACACAAATAAGCATGCATTCACACAGACTGTATAAATAATCAGTGCTTATTGTCTCCAGAGGTCAGTGATCTAATTAAGGTCAGCAAAGATTTGCGCAAGATGTTGCGGAGGTAAACACCTGCTTATTGGATTAAAATTTGAAATGTTATTGTTATGAGCAATCTGCCGTCTGCTGATAACTTGTAAAATGGTATCTATTTTAGAACCGCCAACATGCCAAAAAAATCCCATCACATTAGTTAGATGAAGGCAAACATTGCTGGTCATTCAAGGTACTGTTGAAATTGGTATTGTTTAAAACTGCAGCTGTTGATGATTCATACAGAAAAAATTGAGAGAAAACAACACCAACTTGATCTTCACGGGGAAACATTTGGTCAAACCATGCCTGATTGACCTTTTGGCCACATTTATTATTTGTGTAGCCAACAAGTCAGACTTCCCACCTCTATGTGTAAATATTAATCCCCGTCTTTACAGGGCTTGCTGCTGCTGCTATCATCATCACCATTACGCTCTCACTTCTCCTTCCTCTCTTTTGTTTCAGGCCGAGTTACTTGAGGCTGTTCTTTCAGGCTGTTCCCTTTTGGAGATGTCCTCAACTTTACTTGTGCTCTTACATGGTTGCAATGCATCACATACACACGTCAGATGTGATTGTCACATGTTAACCACTTGCATCATAAATACAATGCTACTCCTGACTCAAAAGATAGGACAACTGATCGAGCCAATAGAGTAATCTCATCAGGTCAAAATAATGAAATGAAATAAAATACAGTAATTCCCTGAATTATATTTACTAGATAAGAGTTTTACTTTATTCATTATTTAAAAAAAATAAAATGAAATAAAAAAAATCAGCCATTGTCATTAACCCTTCAAGTCCTACTATTATAAAGGCGCGCCTGAGCTTATTTTTACATTTTTAGATTCTGCAGAGGCGTTGTTTGGAGTATTTCAATGTTCAATACATCAATACAACCCTTATATCCTTATCTTTCAAAATATGTATGTTATTCATCCATAACAACTAAATAAAACAATGAAAAGTGCAAAAAAATCACAAAAATATTAGATTTGTTTTAGGATTTTTTTTTCACATATTTTTGTAAATATAAAAATGTTCTTATTTTATCCCTCAAATTTGTCAATACAAAAAAGTTGCACACAAGCCTTCTAAACCGCAGAACATTTATTTTGAGTTTGTGCAAAACTTAGTTTTTCAGTTACTGTCAATTATATAATTGTCAGTAACTGGCTGTGTGTATCTACATATTTTAGAGAAAAAAAATGAGAGAGAAGAGTTTTGGCAAAAATAACAAGTCGCGGGAAATGACGCCACTGCTTGTTGTTTGTAGTTGTGCCAAAAAAATAAAATCTCGTGATATTTTGTGCTTTTAACGTGAAGACTTGGGATCCAACCCAGTGTTGAAACCAAGCTACCTGATCTATAAAACATAGGGATTTACCCTGCGTCTGGATTTGTCTTATATGTCTTTGCGTTTGCCTTTTTATTATAAATCCATGAACTTATCAGTGGAAGAAAATAGAGCTCTGGGACATGTCGATAGTTGAAAAAGTAAGTGTAACTCTTACGGTTTTATATGCAAAAAAAATGTATATTGCTTTATCTTATGTGGTTGGAATTCTACCGACATTTGAAAATAAGTATGCAAATGGGAGCACAGGCTCTCCCGCAGCACTTAAAAGGTTAAAGCAATGGTTGAGAATAAGCAAGGACCTGACAAGGGAGTAACGGAAAACCAAGTTTACCTTCAGCATACTTGAAGGTATGCTGATTACAAATGAGGACCAGTTGTGAAAGTGAAACAAGAAACAAACCAGAGAACAGACTGGGAGATTACAAAACCAACATTAACCAGAAAAAAATATTAAGATCCATACCACTCTGCAACTTCCTTGGAGACACATTGCATATTAAATAAATTATATATTTTATTTCAGCATAGTTATTTATTTGTTTTTGATATACTGATTGTTACAAAACCAAATACTTTGCATGAGGCCCAAATACTTTTTTTTAATAAATGCATTGTTCTAGTTACTACTCTTCATTAAAAGCTCCAGTGTAATCTGTGAAAATCTAAATATACTAAGCATGTGTGTATGTGTGCACATTCAGGTGAAAGGAAAAGTGCACATGTTCTGTGCATCTAGGGACATGGAGATGTCGAGGAGAAGACAAATGAAATGCCACGAGAGGGGCAAAAAGGACGCAGTGTCCTATTATGTAACCACATTCAATGTTCTCATTTTGGAAGCAGTTTAGTACATTCTATCAACATAGTGGGGCTAAGGCAATCTTTTTCTGGCTTCTGTTGTCCACAGGAACAATGTCAAAGACTCAGGTTAGATTGAGTGGCAATATTGCTTCTGAGCCTTCTGATGAGTAGCTGCATGTCTGTGTTTCAGGTCATAAAAGAGACAGTGGCAGCAGACAATGTCAGATTGTTTCGGGCGTGTGCGCTTGTGTGTGTCTGTGTGTGTGTGTGTGTGTGTGTGTGTGTGTGTGTGTGAGAGAGAGAGAGAGAGAGAGAGAGAGAGAGAGAGAGAGAGAGAGAGAGAGAAAGAAAGAAAAAAAAGAGACGGAGCACTTGTCGAGTTTTATATTTGAATGCTCTTTTGTCCTGAACTTCATTTACACTGTCGGGCCAATCACTCAGACGTGACCAGATTAGTGAGGGACGCTCAGTCATGTCTGCCAACAAACACACATGCACACCCACACACAGACACACATATCCACACAGAGAGACAGAAAAAGGGAGAGGGAACATACGTTTATAAACTTAAATGTTACATTTAATATATTATATGACAGTGGTGCAAAATCATGTTCCTACAGGGTCACTACCCTGCATGTTGTACTTATTTACCTGCCCTACAGCATGTCTTCAAGTTCTGCAGAAGACTGTCAATCACCTATTCATTAAATGCAGCTGTGTCAAAGAAGGAAACGTAGAAAACATGCAGGAAATTGGCTCTTGAGGACCAAGATTGGGCATCAGTGGCAACAGATGGGAGCTAAGGGTTCATCCTGTAGGCTGTTGTGTTGCCAGTTCAAACACTCGCTCTGTCTGTCCCAGCCACTGTGCCCTTGGGCAAGACTTTTCACCTGCCTTGCCTGCTGGTGGAAGTCAAAGGGCCCGGTGGTGTCAGTGTGTGCCAGAGCAGCTGTGGCTACAATGTAGCTTTCCACCATTGGTGTGTGAATGGGTGAATGACTGATTGTAGTGTAAAGTGATTTGTTTTTGGTCTTGATAAAGCTCTATATACAAGTTTAGGCCGTTTACCATTTACCATATGATGTTTCTGAAGAATGAAACAATATAGTCCCAACATTCCTTGAAGGAATTGTTCACCACTTGCCATGCCTGAGTTTTAGTCTAAGATCATCTTATGATTTGAAACGACAAAGGTAAAATTGAATGATTTTGTTTGTGTCATACAATAATATGGAAGTCTATGAAATGTATTATGAATATATTAACTGAGTATGCATTGGGGAGGATAATCAATAACAACCACACCTATAATTAGCTCAATAGCTGCATAACAATTTGAGTTATAGTATGTTTGTGTGTGCTGACTGATGTCATAGTTGCCATCTTGAAATATGTTGTTTCAGAAAGATAGTCAGTTGAAGATGTACATCAAATTATTCATTTTTGGTGAATTTAACTAAAATCTGTTCTGAGGTTTATGTGAATGATATCTGTTCAAAGTCATAATTTAAAAAAAAATGTTCTCATAATATATGTTGGGACAGACTCTCAGCTCAAAACACATTTTTTAACTTAATACCTGCAAAACTGGCAGAGTTTGTTTTTGTGTATGCTGTGGTTGTTTTGCCATTTTGAGTTAGGATTACTTTAAAAGGTATTTGTTTCTTAATCACTTTTTGATAGTTTAATTAAAATATGTCTAATGGCTAGAGGTATTTTACAAAAACAAACACAAGCACAAATGTTATTGCCCTTTTTATCTTCTGATAGGTGATCAAAAAAGAAGCATGCAGCACTTGACATCAAAATAATCTCACATGAATTACATTAATGATCCCATAGACATCTCTAGACTACAAAAAAATCTTCTTAAATTTTCTACAATGTTATGAAAGACCATTATTAAAATGTAATAAATGTTTTCTGCTCAGTGAATCCATTTCTGTTTTGCTTTGTATGTGTAACGTCTTCCCGACCACTGCTTCTTAAAGCCTGGGCCAGACTGTTTTTTTATGTGGAAACAAAGTGAAATTTCAAACAAAGACATGCCCAGAACTACAAAGAATAAGTTTGAAAGTGAACGCAGCTGTGGATTTCTTGTATTCATAGTCTCCTTCATAGACTTATGCTTCTAAAGAAAGACTGTCAGTCAGCAAACTTTATTCAGTCCTCTTTATTCATGCAGTTAACTACATATAAAGAAAGAAAAGGAAAGTTCAGATGCAGCAGTTTTCTTAGCAAAAATAACTGCTTTCAAAAAAGTCATATAAATATGTGTTTATGTTCAGTCATTTTACACTTCAACCACAGTGATTCAACACAGTGACTTTGTTTTGAATTTAGTCTGGTGAGTTGAGGAATTACTATTATTATTAACAAAATGCTTTGAGTATTTGTCAACCACTTACACGTCCAAGTAAAATGCAACATATTAAACTTCTGTCCAACTTATGTTAAAACAAGGTTTTGTTTTTCTTTAACAAAATAGGATTATTATCAGGCTCATTCATAAGGGCGGGTGAGCACCACCTAAAACAACATTCATTCACCAAACAAAGTAGTTCCTCTTAATAAACAATGTAAAATGCTTATTTGCGCAGCCTGCCATGTCTTGTTTTGTTCTGTGGGCTTTTCAATTGTTTTGACAATTTTAAATTGAATTTGAAATGTTTTTCAGTGATTAATACTCAGGTTTTTACATATTTACAGTCACAGGGTGGTACAGCCTGACGTCCTACGCTCCTATCATGTTAATATATACTCCCTCTGCTGGAAATAATCGGTATTACCAACTCCTCTGATTAGAGTCTCATTGGGGCAGTAAAGATTCCGCCCTATGGACACTTTATGCTGCTTTTAGTGCATTGATACGAACAGTGAACCTAACAAGACGTGAGCTCGTAAAACGCAGGAATATCACTCAGCAAAACTTGTGTCCAACAGAGGAGATATTCTGTTTAAAAATGGATTTGGAGCAGACAGAGCAAGCTTGAACTGAACACCAAGAACTAAGGACATAAAAGGGAACGGGACTTTTT
>JAUBOC010000077.1:17328248-17341161 GCA_032275365.1 Anablepsoides cearensis
TGGCCAATACCCACATGTGGTAAAAATTCCATGACAATCCGTCCACAAGTTTTTCAGTAATTTTGTCCACAGACCGAAAGAATGACAGAATGACAGAACAACAGACGTACGCGACCGAAAACATTATCTCCTCCCTTGGCGGAGCTAAAAATAGACACCACAGATACAATGAAAGACAGCAGAAAAAAAAACGTATCTGCCCCTTTTTTCTAAAAAAAACAAACAAGTTTACTCTACAAATATAAAAAACAGAACAAAAAAAATGAAAAATGTCAACTCATTTTCAAGCAACACTTTGTATTACCACATTATACTATTTCACAATTCTTCAAAAGACCCACTTTTATCATTCTCTTAAACATGCACATTGATCTGACATTTTTAACATCACTCTTCAGATTATTCCTTAATAATCTTCTTCTTTGGATTGAAGTAAAATTACTACACATATATAGAGTGTGATATGTTGCTCTATTTTATATAGCATTTTGTTTTCAAGGTTTGACCTTTTTACTGGCTTCAATGAAGCGTTTTATAAAACATTGGCATGAATGGAATCAGGTAATAGGCATTCATTCAAATGTGCTATGCACTTTCATGGCTTTTTTTTGTCTGTATAGTTAGAGGAAAAAAATAAATAAAAATGTTCATTTTTATCTCCATATTAAAAAATAAATATACTGTGTACTTGTTTCCAATAAGAATTGGTTTGGAAACAAATAACTTCACTGTTTTGATTATTTTTATTGTTTAATATTCAAGCTTGTTTACAGTAACCACTATGCATTCCTTTTCTATGAATTCAACAAATCTGAAATACAAAAATTATATGCCATTATCATAAAGCTATAATGTATCGACTCAGTTTAACAAGTACCCTTGATTATGATTTCAAAATAATTGATGTTGTGAGAGCAACCTTAGGTTAAGTGTGATGTTTCTCTTTGTCCCTGTGGGTTTTTAAATAAATAATGCTCAACTCCAAAGACACACAATATGAATAAAATGTGTGTTTGTGTGCTGACATGCACAGAATGCATTCAGCTGGAAACGATTTTGAATAAGAACTGACTTGTAATTATTTTTTTAAACATATAATAATGTGGTTAGTTTGGCTTGAAGTTCCTCTGCCATATCTGCCCTATTGCAATAAAAAAGTATATAGAAAACAAAACAAAAAGTCCTTAGTATTGTTCATGTCAAAAAGGCTAATACTGTAATTTTTTTTAGTCTTTTTTTTATTAGACCATTAGTACAGCAGAAGTTTACAACTGTAAGTTGAAAAGAAGAATAAAAAAAATGTTTAAATGTCACCTTCTCTAAGAGGTGCTGTCAATTAATCAACCCTGGGAGTTTTATTTTACTGACCTTTACAGTTAAGACCAATTAAAATGATTTAGGTGTGATATATATACCTGTGCCTCTTATAGCAGCGCTCTGATCCATCATTTATCTTTATTTGACATTTTACACAGGATTATATGGGAAATTTCACCTTACTATTTCAACAACATGCTTACATTCATAACAGACAGATATCTGTAAAATACAGACATCCTGTGGCACCTTGTTTTAATTCATTTATGAATACTCTTTCAGCTTAGGAAATTAAGAATAGGCATTGAGGGACAAAAAACAAGGAGTATGCATTAAATTACACATTTGAAAACATTTTGAGATTGTTTGTGTTTCCTATTAACATTTATTATCTATCCCTTTAGAGACATTTTGTTGGGCAGTAAGACCAAAAACAAGCTTAGGTTTAGTGTGAATGAAACTTTGCTGCAATGGGCTTTACACACTTCACGAAAAACATTATTAAAAGACCACTATTAAAAAAGATGCAGTGTATTTTTAAAGTATAAGAGAACCATTCATTTAGTTGTAGTTTCTATAAAAATAGAGAGTTTTATGAAATGTAAAAAGATGATGAACATTGTGACAAAAAAAGCTTTACTTGATATGATTTTTGTTTATTTCAAATACAAATTCACAAAAAGACCTTTTGGACTCCGTCATTATCCTTAACCTTCTTATTTCTCCTCACAGTAGAGATTTGTTCATTATTCCTCTGTAAGTCCCATCATTGTGGTGTAAGGTTTGGTTTGGAGCATCTGAATGGATTAGCTGTTTTCCGGCAACTCTCCAAACCAGCTTTACTGTTCCTCTCCTGAGGCTGTCGTGTTCCAAATGGCAAGAAGCTTGTAAACTACTGGTAGCAACCCCACAGTCTAGCCTGTGAAGAACAGCAATGGGAAGGTTTGGCTAGGAAAACACATCCTTTTTCTATTTATGTTTTTTTTTTTCCCTTTTAAGGGTTAAGTATAGCTTCCTTTAATGTACCCTTGCTAAGAAATAAATTTTAGGGTAAAGAAATAGGTATTAGGAACCAAACTGAGTGGTAGGAATTAAATGAAACTACATATATTATTAGCTAATGTGACTGCATTGCAGTGATTCCATTAAAAATAAAAAATAAATAAATGAATACAGATAGACAGGTGTACTACCTGTTCATGAGTATAATCTTGTTGAAAGACTGGTTCTGTCTTTGGAAGGATATAAAACATGGAAATGTTGTGCCAAATAAATATTGCTGCGCTGACAGGGTCTCCTGAAACAAAACCAGAGTTGACCTGAAGTCATACCCTTTGGCTCCCCACACTACACTGCCAGGAGTCTGTGTGTCTCTACAAAAAATTTAAATGATTTGTCCTCTCCCCTCACTGCCATTATTTGCACACAGTGGTAATCTGCTGTAATGTAGAACCAAGATTCATTCCTGAAGCACCTTGACAGGATTATCAATTGAGTTCAGTTTGTTTTTAAATAACTTCTGATTCTGGCGGTGATTGAGGCAATACTGGTCTAAATAAGAAAATCCAGACTAAAGGCTATTGGACAACATTAGTCATCCTCCTCCTTCTGTTTTCACACAACAGAGAGGTGTATTTAGTGGAAGGTTGCTGTCACTGTGCTGCTCCACTGAAAGACTCAGTCCAGGAATGGTTGTCGTTTATCAAATTTTTGTTGGTTCTTATCTTAAGGTTGTAAATGCAGCATTTACTTTGAGACAATAAGGTCATCCTATATTTTATTTTATTTTACCTGGGCGACTCCTGAAATGAAAGTTGGTGGTTTGAAACCACACTGCCTATATGTCCCATCAGTGTATGCACTAGTGATGGGAAGTTTGGCTCTTTTCCGAAAACAGGCTCTTGTAGAACGGTTCCCAAAGAAGAACCGGCTCTTTTGGCTCCCAAATGGCTTTTAACTTATCGTCATCTGTAGACTCATATTTTAGCTTAAATTGGCAAATATGAATGCTTAAAGTGTTTTTTTGAGACTCCTTATAATTGCCTGTTTTGTATTTGATTTGTTGCCAAGCAGTCAAGTTACTTTTGTTAATTATTTTGTTTAATATTTTATTCAAACTTTTATTTTTTTTATTAACTTTGAAAGCTATGTTGGGCCTTTGAGGGGACATTTATTTAAATGTGATCACATGAATGTGCAAAATTATCAAGCTAAAAAAATTGACATGTCTTATACTTGCTGCCTTTTAGAGAATAAGTAATGCAAATGTTTGAAAATAAATAATTAACACAAAACAAATCTCTAAATATAAACTACATCTCTAAACATTCATGATTTGCAAATGTCTCCTTCCTGGCTTTGCTCCTTTTATAGTGAAATTAAAGATTTATTTTAAATATGTATTTCGAAAGCAAGGGAGCACAACTTCTGCACATAAACTAAAAATGATTGGGTTTATCTCATAGCATTAATTAGCAAGGGATGTAGTAAAAGTAACAACAATAGTAGTCTATTTTTTTCCTGGGTTTGTTTTGATTCAGCCCAAGGTCTGAGGCCTGCTGTGTGCTGTATTGTGAACCTGATTGGTGTCAGAAGATTGAAAATAAAGTTTTTAAGAGGAAATCCAGCTGATTCCTGTTTATTAGGACATACCATTTTGAACAACACAGATTTTTCCTACACAGCTGTAGATTCTAGTCTCTGTCCAATCAGAGCCAGGTATTGTGTTGCTGGTGCTTTTAATCAGTTTTCAGTTTATTTAATTCAATCCAAGACTCTGGAACAGTCACAAAATGTCACCAAAATCACCTCTAAAATCATTAAGAAAATTGCATCGTACCGTTTGCTGAATATCGTGATATATATTGTATCGTGAGCAGAATATTGTACACTGTATCGTATCGTGAGATTAGTGTATCACTACAGCCGTACTCATTTACCTAATGATTTCAAAATTGGATTGTAGTCACCAGAGGTGGGGACTTGAGTCACATGACTTGGACTCAAGTCAGACTTGAGTCAATAATATTATGACTTTATACTTCAAAAAATGTTCAGACTTATGACTTGACTTGGACTTTTACACTAGTGACACAAGACTTGAATTGACCTTGACACTGTTTACTCGAAAATACTTGAATTTTTTTAACCAAAAATGTAAGATTTATTAGACATTATTTATAAAGTTGGCCCCAAAGTTGGAATGAGAACTTCACTCATTCCATATTAACAAAAGCTTTTTTTTCCACACTGTACGTACATATGTGTTGCAGCACAGCAAATCCGATTAACCAGATTTTTAAAAACAATTTGAGATAAATACAGATTTCAAAAAGCACATGGCTTATTATTTACATTTAACATATAACTGCAACATCGTTTTTTTTTTTTTTTTTAAGTCTTGACAAGACTTGAAATTCCAAGTTTCAGACTTGAGACTTGACTTGACAGTTGCCTGTCTTGAATTGTGACTTGACTCTGACTTGACTGTATTTACTTGAGACCTGTCTTGGGACTTTAGGATAAATACTTGAGACTTAATACAGACTTGCAAAACAATGACTTGGTCCCACCTCTGTCTGTGACATTAGGCTATATTCCACATGTCGGCCTATTGCATGAAACAGACTCTTGCAAACTCACCATGCAGTCCTTATCAATCGTTGTCAAGTGTTTGCTTAATGCATCTAAAAGGCATTCTCTGTGATCCTGTGAACTGTTTTTTTAGCAGAGTGCAAGTCAGTCTACAGCTGTTCTACACCACAAGAAGGTGGAATTTAGGGGTAACCCAAGCAGATCTTTATTACAGCAAACCTTTATTTAGTAGTTTGTTGCAGCAGGATTCCAAATCACAGCAGTGCACAGGGTTCCCAATTTGCTGCTAGTTTTTGCAGTTTTGGTGAGGCAGGTGTTATTCTGTATTGTTTGGTGTTCCTAAAGATAATAACATTTTCTGACTCTTTCCTGTTGAATTGTTGCTACGGCAACATTGGTGGAGTTGGACCAGTTGCAGCCTAAATATGAGCAGCTACAATGAAGATAGACACAGGACAACTGTGAGTTAATTATCCCAACCGCTGGCCTTTTGCATTGCAGATAACAGTACATACATTACACACACTAGTACATCCTACAAACTTGTACTTTAAGTATTTTGATTTAGAATAAGTGACTAAAATACCATATAACATGTTAAACAACAGCAGTAAGTGGCCAGAAGTTAGTCTGTGACTCAGTAAAGCTGGCATTTAATCAAATTGTGTTCTAGATCTGCTGGATTAACTGTGTGGTATTCAACAGGGTTTATAATTATTGTTGGTGTTGCCAATGTCTTGTAGAGCCAATTCGACTCTGAATATTAAAAAAGCATGAACTTTTGCATGAGCTGGCCACAATAATCACATTGCCTTTCATCTCAACATCCCACCTTTTGGTAGCAGTTGCCTTAAAAAATATATTTAGCATTTTAAAAACTCTGAAATTACAATTCCAACACAATTCAGCTGCTAATAGGTGACTTTACACTTAAAAATAAAATAAAGTTAAGAGTGTTTCTACACTCATGTTCGCTGACATCACATATTACACATTGCTGAGTTGCTATTTCAATTCTGCTAAAGAGCAAAGTGCACACATTCCTTTGCGTGTCTATTACGTGACTGCATGCTTGTTTGTGAATATGGGCATAGGTTGATGTGTGGGAGGTTGCTGTGTGTTTATGTGAGACAAAGATAGATGGGGGTTTTGGTATAAAAAGTTAAGTTAAATGTCATACCTGTCTATCACAACACCCCTGCTCTGACAGGCTGACATTTACACACCTTAACAGACCAACACTAACACACAAACACATGCACACACACATACATACATATATGATAAAGCACATTTGTGAAAAGGGACACATCCTAAATGTAGACAAAAATGTGTGTTTGCACATGTTCTTGATTTACATTTATTCTCAGATTAAATGAAGACTAAATGCTGCTGCATAATTTTTTAAGGTTATTTCAGGCAATATACACTTCAGATGTGTTTTATTCTCCTTCTTACCCTTTGATACTGCAGAATTTCATTGCTATGAATTCCAAATAGCCAAATAAGCTAATAAAAGGAATGCTTAGGGTCAATATTTTATCAGTGCAGCACTTGTTTGGTTTCAACTATAAAATAATTTCAAAAATAAAAGCCACAAATAGGGTTTGTTGTATTTACTTTTGGTCACTTTTTTGGAAATGGTCTTCCTAGCTACCAAACCTGTTAGGGCCTTTACTGGCAGCTAGGCCTGCAAAGTGGGATTAGGGGATGCACCACTGCTAAAATGACAAAAACTTTCCCCAGAGTCGTATCCCAAAGGTTATCATTTAGTTACTAATTGCTAAGCAGGGCCAAGTTCCACCAGCTAGCGGCTATCCTCAGTAAACTTGGCAGAGTTGAAGCCTGGTGGTTAGTGTATCCACCAGGTGGGTGAACGCTCACCTCACCTCACTGTGACTTTCTTAGTTCCAAATGCTGCTACTTAAGCTTAACATTCTGTCTATCCAAACAAACAGTTTCTACTAACAACTGTTGGCATATGTCATCCTCCGAGTTAGGAATAATATCAGCATCTAGCTTCATTCAAATTAACACAAGCTATGAAAGTAGTGTGGTCCTGCACCAAAACAATATTTGTTTCCTCAGTGTTTTAAGCAGAACAAATAAACTGTCTGACCGCACTACTCTGAAAAATGAGATTTTGTGAGGTAAAATGATGGTCATTCAGGAATTCCAGCAAACAAAAACATTTTATAACATGTTCAAAAGGTAAAACTGATTGTTTAACAAAGTGGGACTTAATTAATAAGTTGGGTTAAGAAGATTGAAAAAAAAAAACATTTAAAAAATCAATGAACCGGTGGCTTTAAAAAGAAGATTTTAGTAAGAAGAAACAGGAATTTGTTTTCACATTTTTTTATGTATTTTTTTTTTTTATTTCAGACCTCTCCAATGTTGATGACAAAATTCCTTCACAGTGGCTGCATGACTGACAGATAAAATGTGAAGAGCTTAGGCTAAGTAACTCAAAACCACAGAGAATCATGGTGAGTTCAATGACCTCCAAGTGGTAAAAAACACGTTTTCAAGTGTCACAATATGAGAATAGTTTGAACCTTAATATCTTGTGAAGGCAACTCATTCTCAATACCAAATCCTCACATACTGACACTTAGTCAAGAGCTCTTCACGTCATGCTTCAACTCACCAGGGACCCTTTAACTCCACTTTTTGACACAGATAAAACTGCTCTACAGCTGCATATTGGCAGCAACACTTCAGTAGCAGTTCAACAGACAGGAAACATCAATGGACAGAGCTTGCTTATCGAGGAGTAACATGAAGTGCAAGAAGAGGTCAGAGGGGAAAACTGAGATAATCACCCAACTGCTAAGCACGGTTGTCATATTAGAAACAACCTTTAGAAATCCAGGCTTTCCATGTTTGTTTACTTTTTTCTAATTGTTCATTTTATTCAATTGAATTTTTTCTTTTACTTGCTTCAATCTGTTACTACTTTGCTGTGTATTAAACTGTTTACTATTAGACAATACAAACATTTTAGGTTTGAGAATACATCGTGGTTAGATATGTATTGCATAATAAAACACATAGTATTGCAGAACCTAGTGCCAGCATTTCCAATGTCACCATGGCAATCTGTTTCACAGCTCTTACATAACCAGTTCAAAAGGTCCTGAAGTTTCACATTGCATATTATTTTAAATTGCCATGGGTTGTTTTCTAAAGTGAAGTGGGAACTGTGCTGATGATGTTTTATTTTACATTATTTTCTGATTTAATACACAAATGAAGTTTAGTGCAATAGGTTTAGTGCTGTGGCTGAATGGTGGTGCAGTAGTTAGTTCGGCCTTCTGGCTTGGGACCTTTTTGTATGACGTTTGTATGTTCTCCCTGTGCATGTATGGGTTTTGTCTACCCTGGTTTCCTCCTGCAGAGCAAATGTACTTAGTTGTTGAATTAATGAATGAATGAATGAATGAGCGAATGACTAAATGAATGAATGAGTGAGTGAATGAATGAATGAATGGATGAATGAATGAATACAGTTTGGAAGGTTGTTTGTTTGCACCAACTCCCATGTAGCTCAAAAAAGGAAAGGAAAAAAAAAACATTACAAAGTAATAGATGGTTTTACTACTTTGCTTTGGTTTGTCTTGACAATTGAAACCTGTATTAGCATTTCTCATTGATGCCATAACTTAAGACAATTTGACTTGACAATGTCCTAAATCTTTTCTTTTTTGTTAGAAGCAACATGCTAAATCAAGACTGGGCTCCAGCAGGTTATGGCAACAGGAAAGACAAGGTCATCATTTTGGAAACAAACTTTTTTTTATTTAAACCTTGGTATAACATGACATATACTAATTGAAGCTGGGTGCAGGTGATTATGAAGTAGATGAACAATTAGTTGCAGATTACTTAACCCTTGGTGCTGCTTTTGAATTGAAGCACATACAGCTACTAGGGTTGCCCATGCCCCCCCACCCCGTCCACACACACACACACACACACATCACTACCAACATGCACACACACGAGAGAACGATGGATATGTTGTGAAAATTACAGATTAGATACAAAGTCAAAATGTGTTGGCATATATGGAGAAGAGAGAAGAAAAATATTCTTTTTTCCCCCATAGTAGGGCCAGGATTAGGATTCTGGTTTTACTGTACATTCTAGAAAACCTAGCTCTGTAAGTTCAGGGGGAAAAAAATAAATAAATGTTTGTGTCTGCCTAGAAAGATCGGAGCTTGTAAAACCTGCACAAACACAATGATTACAGTGATGAAAATCACAAAGAAGGCTAATTAACTTTATCACCACTTCAAACACTTTTCTATCACCTGTACTGTGAACAGCGTTGGAGCAGAGCCACTCAAAAAATGTTACACAATATGAAGCTTTGGTGAGAAAATAAATTAAATAAGACAGAGCTTTTAGGAACACTGATCTCAAATGGGGGCTTTTATTTTCTAAACACCTTCACTTATTTGTCATGGAAAAAAAAAAAATACATGTACACTAAATAATGTATGCATACGTTATGAATATTGAGCTGCATGTGAAGTAAAGCATTATGTTTTCACAAAGATTATGACACAAATAGATAGTGGCAGCAGTAGGGTTCACTTGATTTTCAGAGCAAGGCATTTGCTGCAGCCCGTTGGCAGCCTCTCAGAGCTCTCAGGTGTTTGTCTGGCAGAAGCAGCTGGGTCATTGGCTGCGTGGGGAAGTTGACAGTGGCCAGTGGCTGGAGCTGACTTCATAGGCATCATCTGGCAGTGAGCTTCTGCACCAGTGTTCAGGGAGGTTCCCTTTTGGGACTAAAATGTGGTTTATTGATGTAATAATTAGTTTGGAATTGTACATTTTCCAGTCAAGAAAGGTTCAGTGCAGGTCAAATTCAAATTACTGTATATAAAATATGACACCTAAATAGAAATATATATGTACAAATAAAATATAAATATTGTTTTCACTTTCCAAACTTTGAAGTAGTTGGCTGGCTGATTAATTGATTTATTGATTGATTACTTATTGTTGTATAAATTGGCCTTCTTGTTTTTGTCATGAAAGGTCCTGATCGCACTTTAAGACACCTTGATAGCTCCCCATTTTTTTGCCCTTGAGGCCCACAGTTTTGGATGATTTAGATGTTTGTCAGCTCAAGAACCCCTGACTCAAATGACTGAATTACCTCCTCGGCAGGCTATCAAGGTCAGTACCAGCCTGTTAATGATCCATTAGCGTAAATGAAGAGTGTTGAAACAGAGAAACATCTAAAACATGCAGTGCAGTGGGCCTCAAGGACCACAGTTGTGGAAGATTGTAAAAACTGATTCATCTTGATTTGGTGTAGCGCTGGGCTAAAATTGTATCTACTTATGCATCAAAGTTAAAAAGTAATGCTACTTAGAAGAGACAGTTTTATCATTTCCCCTTTATGGCTAAAAGTTCTCAGTGCAGATTATGCAGTGTTTAAAGGCTTTGAATGTACAAAGTATACGTAAGTGTCCTGTGATATTGTTTTATTATTATTATTAGTTAGAGACATAGGACTACATTTCTAGTTTTACTATTCTAAAAAGTAAAAAAAAAAAGAATGAAAACACAAACTGAAAAAAGAATTGAGAACAATGGAGGCTAATTTGTTTGAGTAAAAAATGTATACAAAGAAGATAATGCTTTTAACTGTCATTTTCGGTGGTGGGCAGCACTAATCTAAAAAATATTTCCACTAGCCCTAAAAAACTAACTCAAATATTTAGGTCCCCTAATTCTAAAGCACTAATGCACTGAAAGTTTTAGCAAAAGCTAATTCTAAAGCACTAAAATAACCCAGTCAATCCATGAAAACACTCCAACAGATAAAATGAACAAAATGTGTCAGCTTTCACAGTCAGCTGTTAGCATTAACGTTGATCAATAACATTCATTGACTTCAGTTAGTGCGTCTAAATTTAGCCCATAAATTTAGCAAGTGATAATCCACTAATACATGTTAAAATTAGCAAACGCCCTAAAGCAATAATCAGGAAATTAGTTCCCCTATTAGTGTTGTATAGTGCTTTAGGGGAACTGTGCCCACCACTGGTCATTTAAAATGTATTTATTTGTTAGAAAACAGAGTTACACACAGCTTTATGAGGCTGTCTCACCAAACATTAGCAGTTACCAAACCTTTATTATTTTCTTATAATATACAACATACTCCCCATTATGTTATATACGTAACCACAGTTGGCACATTAATTATCTTGAAATATCTATATTTTCAATTTAGTGACATTCCTGTCTTAAAAGCTGCAACCAGCTCACTGGCTTTGGCAAATTACAGAGCGCATGTGTTTTAAATGTGTGTTTTTTTGTGTTAGTGGGCTGCATGGTGGAACAGATGGTTCTGCACTGTTACTTCGCAGCAAGAAGGTTGCAGGTTCAACTCCCAGCTGGGGCTTTTTTATTCTGCAGAGTTTGTATATTCCCCTGTGCATGTGTGATATTTCTCTGGGTAGTTCAGTCTTCTCATGTAGAACAAAAACAAGCATGTTAGGGTAATTGGCTACTCTAAATTCAGACTTATTTATTTTCTTATTTCTTTATTTTGTATTGGCACCCTAGGTGTGAGTAAAAGTATAAATAGATGTATGTCTTGTTTGTTTTTATGTGGCTCCCTGATGGAGTTGCAACCTGTCCAGAGAGGACCCTGCTTTTTACACAATGACCACTGGACCAATGATATATACACTGTATACTGTATATTGTATATTACTTATTTATTTATTTTTCCCAAGCATTGACTCATTGCGGCATAACATCAGTCTAAAACTGAAATATATATTGTACATCATAATAGATGTATGTTTAAAGATAATGTCTCATTTGGTAGATGGTGAGTTTATCAATTAACTGAAGCTGTTTTGAGGAGTGCATCTAAAAAAAATAGTTAAGCAGCATGAAGATTACCTGAATACAATAAATAAGTAAAAAAAAATAAATGAATACAATTTTCTAAATAGTAAAAGCAGGAGGCATATGTAATTAATTATTAATTTGAGGCTGTAACATTACATCAGACGCACAAATGAAACCGAAAGTAAAGTCGCAAACTCGCTGGGACACATCCCAGGATGTCTACTATCAGGAAAGTTGTGATTATTCTGTTATCAACTAGTATTGCTAATGTTACTGCTGTCTGGAGACGTAGAAAAATAAATGTGATTCTCTTCACCTTACGGAATAAGACACAGACGGGGGGTGGGGGTCCCGCAGCTGCCGCCGAGCCCAAACTGGACCGGTACCAGACAAAAGGAACAGCTGATCAGCAATGTGAGGTACCCTCCACATAAGAATTTTATTGTATGATTGCTCAGAACTTTGTAGGAGTCTTTGTTTGTGCTGAAACGCTGCTTCAACCACTTGCTTAAAAAAAAAAAAAAAACAGCTGAGCCGACTTAATGAGGAAGCACCGAAGATGGTCAAACCGTTAAAAACTCATAAAAGGGGATAAAACAGACATTTTGCACGGTGGAATCTGACTGTTGGAAAACGTTGGAGCTTAATTTGGGACCAGTTGTGGATGAATAACGTCAGGTGACGAGTCTGTGACTTTTTTCTTTCCTTTTGCGCATGAATTTGGGATGAAATAGGCTTTGGCGGAGGTTTGCCCTCTCTGAGGGCTTTTAGTTTTCAAAACTATTTTTATCCAGAGCCCAGTTTGACAAGCCACTGACCCACATTGGTGCTGATATCTCCTGCCAGGACACCAACTACAGGCACTTGATTTCAGCTAAATAGCTCTTGTCCATCTGACTGTCAGGAAACTGTCCCATCAGAAATATGCACTGCTACATCACATAGCAGTGCAGCACGTCAAAAGCAGAAAAATCTGAACCCTCATATCGCACCTACCCATTCAAAACGCACCACGCTAAATGCGTTAGACATGCTGCAAGGCTTCTCGACGCCCGAGATGCCCATCCACCATAGATTTTGTTTTAAACCTAGCATAAGAACAAAATTTAAATAACTT